>JAJHUR010117533.1:0-15725 GCA_027495735.1 Lutjanus campechanus | reverse complement strand
TCCAAGCAGTTTTGAAATGGCACCTCTGAAAGATATTCAACCATATTTTCATGGGGCTAGTATAATCAGGCAACCTCATGTAGGAATTAGCCCACGTAACTGTGTATTTTCCTGGGATATATTGACATTATCCCCCAAATATGATGCCAAGGGTCTGTGCAACATCAGCACTTTAGAAACAGAGCGTTTCTTCTTCAGCAGCCACATTAATAATATAGTTAACAGTTGTTTTGCCAACTTTCTTCATGTTATAAGCATAACTGCACATTTGCAGCTAACCTTCACTGTCAGTCACGCCAGTACAGCCAATCTGACTGCTGTTCAACCCATTATGAGCTGTGATCAGATTTCACGGTTGTGCAACAGAAAAAGAGATGTAAAAAACATGATAACCCCAAATCACAGAGATGCAGATTTGCACAGGGTTAATATCATCACAGGACTTCTGTGTTAAGCCAAGTATGGAAGGTTGTGGTATTCTTACTTTGCAACATTCCCACAGACTTACAGTACGATCCCAGACAAACTCTGCCATACAGGGCTTTAGTTTGAGACTTACTTCCTTCGGCACGATGAAAATCCATGAAAATGGTTGTTTTCTCTTCAGTCTTCAACTGTCAGTGATCATACCAGAGAAAAATAAAAAAATCAAAGGTCATGGTCAGTATTCAAAGGAACCAATCATAGTAGCAGAGCCGTTTGCCACTGCTTAATCCATCCCTGCTGCCAGAGTCTCAAAAGCCAACCTCACAAGCGACCTGTTTATGGGACTGTATTTAATGGCAGAAAATGAAGTAGAGATGCTCACTCGCAAGATTTTCCACTCGTGGATACTGTTCTGCGCACGCCTATCATGTGCACACACCTGGTTTTTATGTTTGCAGGTGTTGAGACTATAAACGTCATGCCATCTCATGCTAATCCAGCATTTTTACTTGTCTTCAGTGAGTCCTGTATGAAATCATGAAGACAAAAATATATACTGTATGTGTATGAATATGTGTTTGTGTGTGTGTGTGTGTGTGTGTGGCTGGAGGAAGAGGGGTTTTTTCTTTTCATCCTCATCAGAAGGAATCTACATCTTGTGCCCTCCAGCAAACATACGTCTGAACAAGCCTGCAGTGCAAACATTGTGTTTACATTGAGGACAGAATAAGCCACTGGTATAATGCATGCTAACTGTGATATATACCCCAATTAAGCATTCTAGAAATTTACATAACAGAAAAAAAAACAACTTCAATTAGCACATGAGCAATGACTGCTGGCATTTGATTGCAGGAGGGAAATGCACGGGACAATAAACATAATTTACAAGATGTTTAATTTTGTGTTTGGAAAATTGAATCCACCGGCAGTGAGAAATATGCTGCGTGTTTGTGGGAAGAAGCAGCGGTTGTGATTGATTGGAGGAAACTAATCTATGTTTGTGCCCAACCTTTAACTCTTGGATGGCAGAAAGCAGCAGAAGCAAAGTGCGGAGCAGGGCTGCATGAGGAAGAGGCACATGCAGGGAGTTCTTGTGTGTAATTTTGTTGCCGTTCAACCTAATCAAGTCTACCTCTGTCGTATGCAGATCCCCATGGAAATATAGAGATTCATCATCTTTTTTACGCCACGGTTCACCATCCCTGAGTACGAGGAAATAATTTCAATTTCTCCTCTTGATGAGCTTCTACTCATGGGCAATTATCTCAACACAATAGATGGTACCTTAGTGAACAATTCTGCTGCTGCTGTCCACAATATGAGAGAGGCAGACAGACGGGGAGAGGAAGAGGGAAAGAAAGAGAGCTTATGAACCTCCCACTGCCGTTAGAGCCACAGAGTCCAGTCTGAGACAGCTCCAGCATGGACTAATTTGAGATCCGCAAAACATGACAGCATGTGGATTGTAATGGCGACACAAAAACATGTAGTGATATGGCTGTCTGATAAACACATAGTAATAATAATAATAAGTATGAGACAGAAGAAAAGACAATTGAATAAATAACACAAAAGTCACAACAGCCGTGCATTTGCATGTTTGCTTTCGCTCCAGTTCAGAGAACAAAGATCCAGGAGTTACAACTGAAAATAAAAACTAAAAATAATAATGATAATATGTATTGAGATTTAAAGTTTTTGCTGTCCAAATAATAAAAATGATATGTGAAACAAGTCTCTTTTATACATGAAAATTACATTCTAAAATGCAGAATTCTTACAAATTTGCAAATGCAGGACCTTCTAATCGTAAGAATTCACTTTTGCTTATAAGATTCTATCTGCACAACATCAAAAGAAACAATGATTTTCAAGGAACATAAATAATTTGGTTTAGTGTTTTAGTGTCGACATGTATGAAAAGTTAAAGTTAATGCTTTTTTTGACATTTTATGAGGTGTTGTTTTATAGCAGGTATGATTATTCTAACACCAAATATTTCTTATTGGGGGAGGGGGTGATGGACCATCAGTATGATCCTCCATGTTAGAAACAATAGCCTAGAAATGTCTGAAATAGTCAAAATCTCACTTGCACCTCTTAATCTGAAGTGAGCATTTTCAAATATCAAGGCTTTATGGCGAGCAACAGACACTGAGGACATTTCAATACTCAATTTCCATCCGGAAAGCTTCATCAGTGCGACTGAAAGGTTTGAATTCCCCACGGTTTGAAAAAATCCATATCTTAGTGACATATGCTTATGTGAGAGTCATTAGAGTCTTGGGACAGTCTTGGGTGTGAATTGGTGTCAAACTGCAGGGGTAAAGATGTTCTGACAGCGCTGTGGGTAGCGGACAATTGATGTCACAGTCATCCTGTTAAGGGATTCTTGTTCCAACCTGACATAAATAAAAGTCTTTTCGAATCATTTTTTGTTCTTTCCACACAAATCTGTCCTCAGTGGCCTGTCTTAGAGGTGGCCCACGGTTTTAAGGTACTGACTACGTAATAGCTGTATTGCTGGTTTTAGTGTGGCCGGGGATCACTTGCAAATGTCCTTTGTTTCTGTCCTCATCTTTCTGTTGACCAAAAAAAGTCAAGTACCCTAAATACAGAAACTTATTAATTTAATTTTAGGCCATTTTGGGACAACACAAAAAATTCTTGCTCTTGTTCTTGTTCCTGTTCTTCTTCTTTTTATTAGTGTCACCTTATAAAGTTGTTGGTGAATGTATTTGCAGTTGTATATTTACAGTATACAGTACATGGGGCAACATATGTTTTTGGCCTGTTAATGTGCCAAATAACAGGTTCAAAATCGTTTTGATGCTACACTTACTTGTTATAGGGTGGCTGGTGCATCTGTCATTCCCAGTCCACAAACTACATGACTACATTTGAAACTGGATCATATTTTAAGGCAACAGTGGTATTCCATCTGATGTCCTCCAGATGCTCTGCCTCAACTCTCTGTTTCTTCCCAGACTTGGAGCTCTGAGCAGCCGGAGAGCATTGTTGTTTACAACACTAGCACTGGAGCTTTAGACTACAGGGAAGAAGAGGTTTTCAGACCCAAGGGGCAAAATAATTGGGCTCAATCTCTATGGAGGCAGGGGCAAACACACAGAAGAGGGCGTTGATGGAGGAAGCAGAGAAAAAGACAGAGTGACCAAGCAAGAGCCTGCCGGACAACAGTAAATGTTGGACTGGCTTTTAGTCGTTGTCGAGAGCTTTGTGAAGTAAAAGGCTGCAAGACAGATGCTGAGCTCACCTTCTTGCTTTTGGACTAGTAAGTAATATTAGCTGGCTTGCTATTATTTAAATATTTTCCTTGTATTTGGTAAGGTTAATGGTATTAATACGGTATGGTATTGATATGCTATATGGTAATATGCCATTTATTTTATTTTAACTATCAAAGAAATCCCCCAAATATTGGTGGAGCAATTGGTGGTGAGAGTGTAACGACCATTATGGGGGAACTGAAACTCCATAAGCTACAGTGTATTAGGACACATAGAAATAATGGTATATTTAAAGAAAAAACAAACATTTTAATGAAATGTCCTGTAAACAAAGGTGTCAAATTCCTGAATTTGTGAAATAGGGAACTGAGCTCTGCAACAGGAGGCTCCTGAGAGATCTCGCTCAGCGTGCTCTCCAGCCGGACCAGCCCTCAGTTTACTGTACTTGCACTTGGACTACGGTAAATCTATTTTCACTTTGAACTCTCCTGGACTCTGTGTGTCTTCTTGATTTTTCCGAAGAAGGGTTTGAACTTTAAGAAATACATGTTTGATAGGATCTGAGGGCTTTTGGCCCATCTGAAGGTTTTTTTTTATCCATAACCACTATGTCTTGTGTTGTTGCACTTGCTTGATGTTTGGCTGTGTTAGCAAAGTTGTCCACTCACTAGTTTTTGATCAAAGGTAATGGTCTTTAAGAGCAATTTCATTAAAGCAGTGGCTTGATGTGTGGCAATTAGTTTAATAGGGGAGGTGAGGCTGAACCAAACAAAAAGCCAAAACAACTACCTGCAAGATCCTAAAACTCTCTGCAGAACTGAGGAGAATTGCGTAATTAGGTGACAATTCTGAGAGTTTGTCACTGAGACATAACCCCTTTCACTTAACTCGGTTATTTGACACTGTAAATAAAAAAATGGCTCAACTTTAAATATTCTTTAAGGCTGGCTTCTCAAGGTTAAACTGTCATGGAACTAGTCACACGTTACACATTGCATGAAGCATCATTTCTCACTTGAAGCAATTCGGAAAGTCTCATTCAGCACAGTTTAACAGTTCATTTGAGTTCATTTTGATCCATGGAGGTTTCATATTTGTAAAAACTTTACTTGAGTCGAGGAAAGTGATTTAAAAATCTGTGACAACCTCACAATATGAAAAAAGAGACACTATTACTATTCAGTAGGCTGCATACTGCAGAAGTAAGCCTAGGAGCTAGAAGACTTTTGGACTGGAATGAGTGCCATCTTTATATCCTGCATGTAGTTCATTAGTGAATTTTTCAACTGTTGCTGCTGAATTTCAGACAAGGCTTTACACCATGCAACTCAATTGCAACTTACTGTAGTTTCACCTGAAGGTTTTACATTGTTAAACCAGCCTCAAGTTTATTTATTAACTACTGTACAGAATCTTGCTGAAGGATATATTGTCTTCCAAAAAGATACTGTACAGATCCACATCTATGCTTTTATATGCTTCCCGTCAGCCCATGTGTAACCAACATACTCAGGTTTTCTGACTTTGCAGCTTTGTTGACTCTTAAACCACCTCATGTTTCTATTCTGCACATATTGGTCGGACTTTGTTGTTGATTTGATGAAAACCCAGTCAAGGAATAGCCACAAGCCTTCGAAGCTCGCCGCAGGTGTTTGTGCTCCTTATCCATGGACTCTGTTCTGGTTGGTACATTCTGTGCCCACTAGTACTACTTACCCCTATAGCTTGTGTTCCACAGACACAGTGCAGTGCTTGTGGGCTTTACTAGACTTCAGTGTCCACTTCTGTTAGAAATCCAGATTTCTTTCAGTTTCATCTGCACATTACATGCAGTGGGTTAATGGAGCTGGAACAAGCAACTGGTACATTTTCAGCAAGCTAGAATAAAAGACAACCTGCTGAGCTAAACCTGGGATTGTGAAATAATCACTCAGTAACTAGAGAAGCCAACATAGCTAAAAGAATATTTGTCAAAATGAGTCAAGCTTGCCTTAATGCTTAAAGTGAAACTGAATTTTAAAAAAGGAACAATGAAATGATTAGTCTCAAGGCTGCTCTGGCATAATGACACTATTTCTGGTACATTTCACCTTTAAAATGTTCCAATTTCATGTTAGAAATTATAAATGAAGTGACAGATCTACAGGCACAGACACACAAAGGCTATGCAGGCGGTCTAATTCTGTGCTGTGTAGCCTAGTGGGCGAGCAACACACTTCTGAGGATTGTGTTTGAGCGTTATTGCAAAGCACCAAATATTGCAACAGCATAGCTTCCCTGCGAATGTAAAGAAGCGAAGAAGTTGCAGTATCCCCACCACACATGTGCTGTCTGTGCCTCTCAAAGGACAGTCCTGAACAAAAAGAGAAAGTGAAGCTAGCGGAAGTACAACACACATAGATTTGATTTGTGAAATAACACAGCTAGACTGCTTGTTTCCCCTAAGGAAAGCATACAAATTCAAGATTACAACATACATGTACTTTCATAAGAATATTACTGCACTTAACATGGTAAATTTCAAATATAAAAATCATCTCAAGTTTATTTCAGAGTGGCATGCTCCATATTCCCAATTCTCATTTTTAAAACACCATCATATTTCTAAATTTTCAACTTTGACTCAACACATAGACTGTGCTGACTTTTATAAGGATTGTTGCATTGTCCTAGCCTGGAAACCAGACAAGTCTGTTGTGCTTATGTTTTTTAATTGCTCTGGCAGATGCTACTACTAATAATAATAATAACTTTATTACAGCACTTTTCAAAAAAAAAGGTCACAAAGTGCTTTGCAAAGAGATAAAAACAGAAGAAATCACATAAATAAAATAAAATGGATACAGTAAAACTGACAGTGAGGTATTAATTGTTTAAGTAAAATAAAAGCAAATAACAGAAAAACAGAAAAATAAACAGTTCAAGAAAAAGCTACTCAGAAGAAGGGTATTTTTAAAAGAGCAGCATGACTGAACAACTGAATTCATCTGCTGATAAAAGTAAGTAAGTTTCTTTTCAAAAATAAAACCCACATGACCCACTGCCAGTGGCGTTTTTGCTGCATATAATTCCTCCTCTCTGTCCCCACCTTTCCTGTCCTCACTACAGCTGTCTACAAATTAAAGGTACAAAAGCCATAAAAGCAATAAATAAATAAATAAAAATATAAAAAATTAACACCAAGATTTCTGCTGTTGTTTTTGGTACAGCTTCATAGAGAATCCAGTTACAGAGAGAGATGTTCACTGGTGGAGTCTGGATGTATGATAATGACTTCTGATTTATCTGAGTTTAGCTGAAGAAAGTTTTAAGAGAGACAGTTTTTAACATAAAGAGACAAGAGACAAAAACTGCTACAAACACTGTTACGCATTCCATTGCTTTGATTGGTTAGAGCTCATATTTTTTTTTTTTACTGCGATTGGATGCAGGTCTATGAACTAATTTTAATTTGCAAATTAGCCTTGTAATACTTGACTGACTATTTTCCAACAGAGATAAAGATGCTACAATCACTTAGAAAATAATAGTATCTTATAGAATAGTACATACATGGATTACAAATATCTTCTCAGGTGTGTAAAATTCATATAATTTGCACTGTAGCGTGGTTAAATATGGCACAAAGGTATTTGACCTGAATGTGATTGTGCACTGGGCAGAAATAAAACATAAATTCTTGCACAGTCTGAGACGGAGCTATAAATTCCCAGCAGTGGGTAGATCTTTCTCAGCACAGGTCAGACAGAAGTGATTGGAGTTTTCAAAGGGTGAAATCCTCGGCAACATGGCCAAAGAACATTTCAGTCATTTGGTAATAATCAAGATCCCTGTCAACCCCCCACAGATATATTATGGTAATTTCATGCTATGGGGGCATTGAAAATCTTGCCAATTGCCTCTTGAGTATATGTACTGCATGGTAATTAAAGACCATACCCCAGCTGTGTAACATTTCACATTATTAAGTGTATTTCTGAGTGTCCTACTACACTACAGCTATCACAGATCTCATGGATCAAGCACCACGATGTGAGCTCAGAGCGAAAGCATTATTTTACACTCTTGTGATTTTCAGGACTTCCTGACTGTCTTGCACGTCCCGTCTCCAGGTGTGATTCTATAAATGTGGCGCTTTTGATTTACAGGCCCATTACCGACCAATCCGGAGACACTGGTTTGGTGTCAAAAGAGCATATCATTATTCTGTTGTATGACAAAGCAGTTTGCCAAAGGGGACTGTAATTACATCGTTGTCTTCTTTTCAGTTGACTCCCGGCAAGGGAATTATTGGTAATCATCCATGTAATGCGGTGCCACTCAGTTTTTGACAGCTGAGTGAAACCACAGCGCTGCGGTTTTGTCCTTTAGATGTAAAATCAGAGCTAAAAACCCCATCTGTTCCCCAGGCTCAGCACACTGTTTCTTATGTGTGTTTTCTCACCGGTGTCTATGGAGCTGAGACGACACAAAAGGCTTCAGTTTATACATAGGAAATTCCTTCCATATCAGCTAAGACTTGTTGGCAAAAATATAAAAAATAAATATACATTATATTCAAGGAATCAAGGTCCTGTATTTATTATAGCACAAAACAAGGTTACACAACAAAATCAGAACTTTAGCTCCTTTATGCTACACACAAAGTACGGCATAGAGATGATTAATTAAATTCAGAATGAATAAGAAGAAATATGAAACAAACAGTTATTTACATATATTCACTGTGTACATTCATGCACACAACCAGGATATGGTCGACATTAATGATGATAAATAAAGATGGATATCTGCGCAAGAGTGACCAGTGTTGCAGCTGTGGTGTCAAGTTCCTGCCCACACTGCCAGGTGACTCAATCGCGAACAGGGCTCAGATGTCAATAATAGCATAAAACCCAATTTTTATATTATTAACCAACTAATTAAAACTAAACTGATCAGAAACATAAACACTAAAGCAAAACTCATTGTGATAAGACTAACCTAAAATGACCATCTTTAGGACAGAAATTATTTGACGTGCTTTGACGTGCTCAGAGTGCGATCCGCCTGCCTACTGTAGGACGTGGCACAACAGTCTCTGGTTTCCTGTTTTCTGGCCCATTTCTTTCTCTGACTGTTTTTGTGTACAAAGCATCATCCATGCAAAACACAGAGTCCCCCTGCCCCCATCTTGTTGGAGTCTTGCATGTTGCATTCTGTCAGCTAGGAGTACTGTATGTTCCGCCTGTAAAGTGCAACAGCTTGATCTGCAATGTTGGGATTTCTGACGGATGTGGCACAAAACTCTATGGTTTCCTGTTATTTGGCCCATTTTGTTTGTTTCTTAGCTGGACATTAGCCAAGAGCAGCTTTATGTCTCCTGGTCCACTCCTCTTGGGGTGGTCCACAGCAGTGGCTAATCTGGTGAAAGGGTGTCAAAAGGGTGTCGGGGTTGGCTGCTCTTTAATCCAAACGCCTTTGTTTACCAATGCAGTGTGTATTTCTGTCATTCATGATACATGAAGTTGAAAAAATAAAATATAAAAGTAGCTAAATTTGAAGGAGCTACCAGCGGGTGCATCCACATGTGCAGCTGTTGCCATAGCAATACAGAATATACACTATTTCCTTGGAAGTGTGTCATTATGCCTGATCACACACACACCAAACAACAATAACCTCCATCTCCAAAAGGACATCATTATTATTTAAAGCATCCATCTCTGCTCTTAAACCCCCTCACCTTCCCTCGTGCTGGAGATGCCCTGTCCGCATGAGTGGCCTGCTGTCTTTGTGCTGCCATTTAATAAGCATTCTTTAACCTCAAGGGACGAGGCCTTACTACTGACTCTTGCAGTGCTAGACAGGAACGCTGTGACACCAAAAAACCAGACCTCTTATCTGTCGTCTTCCCTGCCTGCAATTGTCAGCAAAATAAAAAATAAAAAAAAAGGAAAAGGAAAGAAAGAAAAACAAACTGAGCTGAAGCTTCCATCTCCAAACCGGTGGCGCTGTCAGCTCCTATTTAGAATCTGTGTTTATTCCGCACTCGGGCTTTTTATTTATTTAACAGAAAAATATGCGTTGGGGTGTTGACTCGGAGGAAGACATGTCAAGACACACAGTGAAACCAGCAGTGTCAGGGCAGTTAACACTTCAGTAGACAGCACTCTTGGTAGGAATGCTCACACAGTAATTGTGTTGTGAGTCAATGTCAACAACAAATTCCTCTGCAATGCCATGCATTTTTTTTTTTAGGCTGTGCATTCAATACCATGCATGCACTTGGAATCTATATTGATAGAAGCAGCTGTGCGGTGCCATTAAAACGATGTTTCATAGTGCAACCAAGGTCAGCTATAGCATGAACAGCTCCAATAATCCCTCAGTTTATTTCCCACTACTAGAGTCTTTCAGGCAGCTGCCAGGTGAAAAAAAGAGCATTTTGGCAGAGTATTGTTTGACTTTCAGTGGATCAAGCCTTCAGCCGAGGAGAGAGTGAGTCAGATTAATAAATAAGAATGCATAAAGGGTGAGCAGTGCTAGCGGGTCTCCCTTGGATATTGCTGAGGAGTCTGCACACCTGCCCAGACTGTCAAGCACCAGTAGGCTTTAGTGATTTGGTTTAAGGTAAATTTAGCACAGGCCACTGGGGATTTTACATCCAATTCTCTTTTTCATAATACAATAGAAGTTGGAGTGGAGGGGAAAGCCAAATAAATCATCTACAGGTGGGCAGTTGGGTCCTCAATCACTGACTTTGTCAAATTAAATAGTTAGAATTCAAAAGTTGCTCATCTCCACAAAGCATAACTGAAATAAGTCATTTCGATTCATTAAAAGGAGAAGTGAGACAAGTGGCCAGTGCCAATAATATGGGTCGATTATGCTACAATTCTATGAGAGATGAGAGAGGCAGATTAAAGCTAAGTCAATATTATGTCTGTATTTTAGGATTCTGGGACGGGCCAGGTTACATTCACTATCAACCACTTCTTTCCAAACAAAATCTCAGAATTTCTTTGCTGAAAACTGACAAAATATGCAGTCTGACCTTTTTTCACGATGAAAATCAGCTGTTGATGAGATGGCACCAGTGTCATTCAACTTAACTGTGACTGTAAAAGACTTCTTTTTAAATATTTCTGTTTTTTATTTAAAAAAAAGAAGGGATGAAATATTGTTTTTTTCCCCCAGTGCAGCAGTTCTGTTTCCTGTGCAGCACTCACCAGTATTGTGTCCTGTCTTGCATGACTGCAGGTGTGCGCCACATCAGGACTACACCGACAGCACACAACAAGCACAGTCAGGACTCAAAAAACTTGCGTCAACCTTTTTACACCTGTTTTTTTTAATATATATATCGTCATCAGAAGGGAAGCAAATACCACAAACCTGAACAGACATTAGGGCTCACCAGAGAGAATCTGAAGTGGGTTAAACAAACATCAGGGTATGTTTTCAGCTATATTACTGTAAGCCAACTACTGTATGGTGTTGCATTGTGTAGGCTATGTTGTGGATCATTCTACCTGTGTTTTACATCTGATAATGGTGAGAAAAATGTTATGAAATAAGTTAGAAAAAAAAAAAATCTGGGTTTTGGCTAGACTAGATCAGTGTTTCCCAAACTTTTTTTTTTTCGGGGACCCATGTTTTAAAAATGAAAATCCATCATGACCCAAATCAAACTACTTGATAGATAGTCAATTATTAGTTGTTTGGTTTGTAAAATGTCTGAAATGTTTGAAAATGGTGAAAAATGTATCCTGTCACAATCTTGTCAATTGAAAAATAATTGTTTGAACCTATTTTTCAACTAGTGTTCAATCTGGTGATAATTTTTTCCACTAATCGATCAGTTGTTTGGTCCATATAATGTCAGAAAATGTTGACCTCACTGTTTTTATTTCTTCTCATCAGGAACACATTTTAAATACTCTATTAAAGCTCAACTGCAGATATACATCATCATTTGCAGAATTTCCTCCATGTTCTTTTATTTATGTGGCGACCCAAATGAAAGCTTTGGGAATGACGGGACTAGATTGACCAAAATGTTCAATGTAATCGGATGACTAAGAAAATGTCAACAGTCTTTATAGACTAAAATTTTACTAAATAAGTTATAGTTTTCTTTGACTAAGATTAGACTAAATGCCCAGACAAATCAACTAAAACTTTTCCCATACAGGGTTGAGAATCATGTCACGTCACAGCCTCAGTAACAAACACTCAGCGGTAAGTAAATCCTGTGACAATAGGACACACAAGGACACTGAGGTTTGTATAGTTTGTGACTTCCTCATCCAGCATGGATGTGAACATTCGCAGTTTGTTGGACGGGTCTCCAAACTCATCCATTTAGGCAGCTGCCAGTGAGGAGAAGATTTAATATCCCAGACGCACAGGCTCAATTCACTCTGCAGGCCCCGACTCGCTGCTTATATCTGATACTTTTGAATGACTCTTCATATCGTATTATAGACTGTGGTGACTTTGGGTTGACTGACTTGAGGCAACTGTGAATGGCAACTGTAAATCTGGCTGGTTCTTTTTTATTCATTCATTGCTGTCTTTAAAACCCCTGAGAATTTAGCTTTGAATATTAAGCATTTCTCTATACATAAAATATGAATGAGTGAATAAGGAAGAAATCGCAGTTAAAATCCAGGGGGACAAAAGAGTTAATTCATTTAAAAAACAGCCACAACCCCACCTCTGTGGGTGAAATTTGATCAAAATGAGTCAATTTTACATAGTTTCCCAAATAAAATAACCCCAACTGTTCTAACTTTGGCAGAATATTGTGTGTTTCTCTAGGACCCCATTGATCACAGTATAGAAATGATAATAATACATTTTCAGGACCTTTAATTGCCATCAGTGCTCATGCTGGTTTAGACAGACTCACAAAATGATGACAGTCATTGTCAACCTGGATCATTATATTATAATTACATCATAATATTGATTGCTTCAAACTCATTTGCCTGAATTGTCCAGTACAGTCCTATAGGGCCAATAAATACTCCAAATGTGACTCTTAAACAACCAAAGCATGTCTTCTTAATAATGAGCTGCACATCCTCACGAGTAAGAAAGCAATAGCTCTGTAGTAAAGAAACTGACAATGCAAATTATGGAAATAGAGTAGTTTCCACATCAAAAATAAATGGAATTATAATTTATATTACGGGTTCTGAAAAATGTCATTAAATGGAGTGTGAGACAAGGCCTTTACACGCCAACAATGATGTGAATAAATGGCACAAAATTGTGAATAATTCAGAGGCAAAATTTTGACGTGCCTGTCGATTCATATCAAGTGTGACATTTGTGAATAAAATATTAAACGTCTAAAAAATTGCACTGTGGCAAAAAAAAAAAAGATATCAGCATCAGTAGTCAGAGAGTTGGTGAAGTACATCACAAATCAATACATTGCATTGGTTGCATTTGATTAAAATCTAACAATGTCTATATGTATGACAAAGATAAGGTATGACAATAAAATAAAAGAATAATAAGAAAAAGAAGTTGATCAGTATGCAATCTGTGAAGTCTGTTGTGACAAAAAATGCTCTTTGTGATCTGTTTCATTGTTAAAACCAGGGCTATTTTTTAAAGTCTGTAATTTTATTCTTAAGCATGTATTACACTATGTAATCCAATTACTTTTAAAATCATAATTCACGACAGAGTGGGCCTATTTGACCTAATATCCAAACCTTTTGTCTGCACTGTGACCACTAACCAGGCACTGAAGTTTGCTGCGACATTTGGAATATCAGACAAAATTCCAGGTGAAAGCCTAAAGTTTCAAGAACACTGTATTTATAGTTTATCCAAAACACATCTGGATGAAAGACTGCTGCATCCAGTGGATTTAACGTCAGCAGTTGGCAGCGGAAGAAAAACGCCAAAAACTGCCAAAGAATCCATCTGAAGCCTCACACCAAGTGAGTGGGAGCTGTTTTGTGTTGAGATTTACTTTTTAATGTTGAGCGATCATTCACTTTATTAAGCCGACTATGTTGAACATTGACGTGAATATGAACGGAATGTAGGATCTCTTTCGGCTCAATATCATAACTTTAAAAACACCAAGTGACTTGATTTAACAAATTTCGTTTGTTTAAAATATGAAGAATTGTAAAATATCACTTTCATGAGGCTGTTCAGTCAGACAGAGACAGATCACAGATGCAGCGAAGGCCGAGCTGTACACTGTAACCATCCAATCTCTTTTTAACACTTTAAAAGCCCTTCTTGGGTAGGTTTAGAGGGGAGAAACAAATCATGTTCTTAGTGATAATAGCAAGATTTCTGCCAGAAAGGGCTATTGGCACAGCACCATTAAGGCTAACTGCTTCTGTGTGCAAAGGAAATCAGTTCCGGCAGATGATCATGTTTGGCTCACCTGTAATTAAAGTCAGCACCTGTGCATTTCATGTTGCAGGCAATGCAGATATAAATATATATGTATGTATGTATGTACTGTATGTATATACAGAGGTGGGTAGAGTAGCCAGAAATTGTACTCAAGTAAGAGTATTGTTACTTTAGCATAATATCACTCAAGTAAAAGTAAAAAGTAGTCATCCAAATAATTACTTGAGTAGGAGTAAGAAAGTATTGGTGAAAAAAACTACTCAAGTACTGAGTAACCGCTGAGTAACTTCTGATTTATTGTTTTAATAATCAGGGCGTGCATGTCATCAAATAGACAAAAATATAAAATGGCAATGTGCAAATTCAGATATTACCAAACAGTATCCCTTTAACTAAAACAATAATAAATTCATATATAAAAATATTTAATTAATATAAATATCATATAGCCTCACGTCCCCAGTCTACAGTACAGTGTACCTCCAGGGTTCTCCAAGTTACATTTAAGACCTTTTTTATTCTACTTTTATTCCACAATTTAATGCCAACTTCAAGGCCATAATGAAGAATTCACCCCAAAATCAAAAATACATATTTTTCCTCCAGCCTGTAGTGCTGTTTATCCATGTAGATTGTTTTAGTGAGAGATGCAGAGTTTTGGAGATGTTGGTCACAGAGATGTCTGCCTTCTCAGACTTGCGCTGTTTATTATACTGGCGAAAAGGCAGCATGTCTACAGCTGATATCTCCAAAACTCTGCAACTCACAACAACATATCTAGAAGGATAAACAGCCCCACAGACCAGAGGAAAAATATAGATTCTGGATTTTGGGGTGAACGAAAGTGAGTGAGAGTTGTTTTAGAGTTATAGTTTTTAATGTTGAGTGATCATTTATTTTATTAAGCTGACTTGAACATTGACGCATGCATGGTGCGAGACATCTGCTGCGCTCAGCTGCAGCCTCTGAGTACAAACGGAACGTAGAATCTGTTTCAACTCGACAACAGAAAAAAATTTCGTTAGTTTAAAATATATTGACTAGTAAAATATCACTTCCATAAAGCTGTTCAGTCAGACAGAGACAGATCAAAGGCTGAACTTGGCATTTCATCCTCACATGCAGCCACGATCTGTACGCAGCCTGCACTGTTTATATTATGTTAATAATAATGCTGATTAATGTTGAAATGATGTTCTTCTGCCTAAGGTAATGGTTTGAATATGAGGCCAGGGCTGCTCTGCCTCTTCTGGTTCCGAATCGCATGCGTTGTTTCTGCCATTGTGTGTGTGCTCCGGTGTGGTCACTTTGCTTCTGTGCATTGCCACGGAGAGTTTGTGTGCGGCCATGTGACTGCCGGAGGTCCCTTTGATTGGTCAAACGTCGCTAGTGGCTACATTTGATTGGTGAAACAGAGTCACGTGAAAGAGCCTTTGGCGGAACTCTGACAAAATAAAACAAACAGATCGTGCCTTAATAGGATGGATTAAAAATCAAAGTAACGAGGGGAATGAAGCCCAATGTAATGGAGTAAAAGTAGCGTTTCTTCTTCACAAATATACTCAAGTAAAAGTAAAAAGTATGATGCATTAAAACTACTCTTACAAGTACAATTTATCCAAAAAGTTACTCAAGTAAATGTAACAGAGTAAATGTAATGCGTTACTACCC
>JAJHUR010117531.1:0-10002 GCA_027495735.1 Lutjanus campechanus | reverse complement strand
TTCAGATCATTTTTATTTGTTAGTTTTATAGATAGGATTTTATGTCTGTTTGGCCCTATTTTCTAGTAAGAATAGGTTCAATAGTTGTTACTTAAGGTGGTTATAAAACATGACTCACCTCTCATCAGTGGAGGTTCAGCTGTGCTGCTGCACAGATGAGCAGATGGGAATGACAACAGCAGGGCAGGGTCATCGTAGGCAGCTGATGGGGGAAAATAGTCATTTTAAACTCTAATAAGGTGTCATTTTTGTCAGTACAATGGTGTCAGTGGTCATGAGGTTCTGCCTTTGAAGACACTGTAGTATTTAACCAATATACAGTATCACACATCAACCAGTATGACTGTTATGAAATGATAGACCTTGTTACAGGTGAGACCACATATTTCATCTCTTCCCTCCTGCTGCAAAAGTCATTTCCAGCCAATAAGTGTTCAAAGATAACAACCTGCACACACGAGCAGAACTAACACTCTGCCTCTGTCTCTCTCTTTGTCTTTCCAGTCGTTATCCAGACGCGAAGGTGATAAACTTCGGCACGTGGTTCATCTTCAGTTTCCCCATCGCCATCATCATGCTGTTCCTCACCTGGCTCTGGCTGCACTTCCTGTTCCTGGGCTGCAAGTGAGTGTGTGTGTGTGTGTGTGTGTGTGTGTTTAGGTGTGTATTTTATAGATGTAACCTAATATGTGATTATGTTAGTGTGTGTATCCTACATGCATCTTATCATTATAGACTCATGATAATCCCTCCGTCTGTACACCTGTGAGCCATGACGCTGTTGGAGTTACCATGTGGTTAACGTTGTTGTTGTTATTGTGTGTGTGTGTGCGTTTGTGTGTTCAGCTTCAGGGAAACATGCTCGTTGAGTAAGAAACGCAAAACCAGGAGAGAGATGATGTCAGAGAAGAGGATCCAGGAGGAGTATGCAAAACTGGGACCAATCAGGTGTGTGTGTTTGTCTGGTTTATTTGTCCTTGTGTTCCTCACTGGATGGACCTAGAATATTTGAGGTTGCAATTTACCAAATTCCTGTGGAGAATTTCAGGTAAATGAATGGGAATTTAGAAATGTTCCTTTGGCAGGAATAATTAATTGTAATTAGGTGATTTTCAGCCACACTGCAGTGGAAACCAGACTGAAAAACAACAATAACACAACAGGATGGAAGACAATTAGGAATTTTAACTTTCTTGTATGCAATTGCCGATACTGATACCAATCTGATTATGTTTTATTCCCTCTCTTAAACAACTAAACTGTTAATGATATGTGTTTGTATTAATACTTGTTAATGGATACACTTCGCTTTAAGGCTGCAACTAAGAATTATTTTCAACATTGATTAATCTGTCGATTATTTTCTTGATTAATCAATTATTAGTTGGTCCATAAAATGCCAGAAAGTTGTGAAAAATGGTGATCAGTGTTTCCCAAAGCCCAAGATGACATCTGCCAATGTCTTGTTTTACCCATGACCTAAAGATATTCAGTTTACTGTCACAGAGGAGTAAAGAAACCAGAAAATATTCCCATTTAATGAGTAGGGAAAAAAAGAGAAATATATACATACATATATACATGATTCAAAGATATTTAGAGAAGTAATAACAGTTTTCTTAATTTGTATGGAAATGCATGCAATTATCCAATCTCAGTGGAGGATTAAATGTTCAAATGAACAGCTGAAGACGTTTGGCACCGACCTGTGTGCGTGTGTGTCACACACCCAGACACGACATTGTGGCATAATCATGTTATCACTCATGTAATTGTTGCTCACGCGCTTTTGTGGTTTCTATGTGTGTATTTCCCAGCTACCCGGAGGTGGTGACGGGCGTTTTCTTCATCCTGATGACTCTGCTGTGGTTCACCAGAGAGCCTGGATTTGTGCCCGGCTGGACATCTCTCTTTGAGAAGTGAGTACGCATAACGTCGCAACACAATACCGCAATTGGCGTTATCATGAACAAGCGTTAATGATCAGACAAGTGTGTGTTTGTCACTAAAAGATACATAAACACACCATCATGCAGAAAAAAAGAACAGAGACACTGTAAGTAAGCTCATAGAATCTGAACCAGAAGAACTTTGTGGTGAACTTGAAGGTTTTATCTCCTCTTCTTCTTGTTATATGTGATATGTGGGTGTTCTCTCTCTCTCAGGAAAGGCTACAGGACTGATGCAACAGTCTCTGTCCTTCTGGGTTTCCTGCTCTTCCTCATCCCTGCTAGGCGGCCCTTCTCCTCCTCATCTTCCTCTTCCAGCTATGGAAACACAGGTCAGGACCATGAACTCTGACCTGATTTTTAAAAAATTTTTTTTTCAATAGAGCTGTACTACATTCAGTTAATCTCTTCAGGGCACCGGACGGGTGGGATTTAACATATCAGACAATGTAAAGGAGGTCAGTGAAGTTATTCAGCACTGCAGATCAGCCTCAGTTACCATTCATGTGTTTGATTGTGCAAACATCACATTGAGGGCGGTGTGGTCCACTCTATTCATCATCTCATTTCATTTTGCTTAAACATGAGAGAAAGAGAGATATCGTTTTCCACTTCAATTCATAAGCCAAAACCAATATAATATTCTTCCCAAAAAGTTAGACAATCACACACAGTCTTGTCGCCCTGCTGCAAACAGCTGTTCTTTCAACAGGCTCCTGTCTGTGTTACCAGCCTGTCCAGGTTGGTTCATTGCTTGTTTGCGGGAGGTTCACCGTGTCAGAGAAACCTCTGCTTTCACAAAAAACACAGTGTTGTTTTCCAAGGTTGTGCAACAGTTTTGAAAAAAAGTTTGCAAAAGTTTGAAGTTTATTGTATTTTTCTGTGCCACTCAGCGTCTGTTTTAGTTCTGACACTTGTCAGTGCACTAACCTCTAAACACTGTAACCTACAAAAGATACAGATGTGGTTCAGGCATGCAAACAGCTGCAAGCCATTCACCTTTCTACAATTTATAATGTTTAAGACAAAGAGAGGTAAAGACATAAACCGGACAGAATTATGCTCAACTATTTGGCTTTGACCTTGCAGCCAAATGTTAGGTAACAGGACATTTTATATGAATTTACTACTTCAAAAGTTGTGGTAACTCTTTATTTATTGGGAACTTAATTCTTAAAGTCCTTTATATTTGATAATTTAGCATTGCCATTAGCGTTCCAGCTGTATTGATATATTTTCTGTGGTTTTAAACCATCAGATGAAGACGATGACCCGCTGGCTCCCATGATAACCTGGAAAGACTTCCAGAGACTGATGCCATGGGAGATCGTCATCCTGGTGGGAGGAGGCTATGCGCTGGCAGCTGGTTGCAAGGTACTTTTGACATGTTTGTATGTGTTATTATTGAACCATCTTAGAAGTAAGTTGGGAATTAGGAGCCATTTTTATATTCAAATTGAACCTCAGGTTATCTCATGTCAGGCGGGCTTCTACGTAGATGGGTAATGAGATCAAATCTGGTATTGACAGGAGGCTGCAGACATAGTTTCACTGGTAAAGAAAGCGTAATCATTAAAACAATGAACATTAAAATAATGATGGTGATGGATCAAATATAAAGGCTTTGTAGAAACAAGCTAAATTTCTCATTTGATAGCTCTAATCTGTTGCTGTCTGTCTACACAACTTCAATCTAAACAACTTGAGGTCAAAGCAGTAGGTTCAAGTAGACATGATTGCAGCTTCAGGGTGAGAGACTGACCATTTGAGCATGCTCACACGTGATTTGTCTGCATGTGTGTGTGTGTGTGTGCAGGTGTCAGGCCTGTCAGTGTGGATTGGCAGACAGCTGGAGCCCATGAGTGGTCTTCCTCCCTGGGCCGTCACCCTGCTGGCCTGTCTGCTGGTGTCGGCGGTCACAGAGTTCGCCTCCAACCCAGCAACCCTCACCGTCTTCCTGCCCATCCTGTCTGCACTGGTACGACACACACTCCCTGACACACTTAGCTGGGAGACGCTAAAGTGGAGAAAAAAGCACTGACAAAAAACAGACTGTATTTAGATAAGAATTAATAAAACAAACTTAATGTGAAGAATGTATGCAACAATGTGAGTCAGATGAGAAGATTGATATCACTCTCATGTCTGTTCATTCAACATGAAGCTACAAGCAGTACCTGTTAGCTTAGCTTAGCATAAAGACTGAAAGTAGACCACAAGTATCTTAATCAACCTACCAACACCTCTAAAGCTCACTGATTGACACATTATATCTTATTTGTTTAATCTGTGCATAACTGTGAAATTACAACTTTTCATGGCACTTTGGTTTTTGGATGAATTTAACATCCAAGATTTAACTTGTTAATTAGTGAGCTGCACTTTAGTAGCTACTGGCTGCTAAACGGGCTCAAAATGTTTAGACGTGTACTCGGAAAAATGACACCCAGTCTTTACCAATACTTGGTATCATGATGCATTTATTTTCTTATTAGTGTCCAATAAGATTTCCACACACAGTTAACACAAATACAGCCATAATGTTGTCCAAGTGCAGTCAAGAACTGTGGCTAGCCTTGGATTTTTCCATACACGTACTGTACTGAATTTGCACATACGTATAAATCATCCACACACCACCCATCCAAACATATTTTCTTCAGTGTCAAGACCCACACCTCCCTGTCCCTGTAGGCTGTTACCTTTTGAATTATGCCAAGCAATGCAAGCTTTTCAGGTGATTTCTTTATTGTGTGCTGTATTGATGTTTGAGTGTTCTTTAATGATTTATTTCAATGATTAGAGAGGCTGCTTTCAGTAATTTTAAGTATCTCCATGCGTGCAATAATGTCATTGCAGCAAATATCATTAATATTTAAGCGGAAAAACTGAAAACTGTAGTTAAAAACCTGATAGGACAGATGAAACTCCAGAGGAAACAAATAAATAAAGAAGTTGTGCTGCTATACCTTGTGTGTAAATGTGCACGCAGCTTCTCTCTTAGCGCGGATATGCAGCTTATTTCCAATCCTGTAGGTTATATTACTTTTTAAATGATGTTGAGCAGTGCAAGCTTTCCAGGTGATTTCTTTATTGCATGTTGTACTGGTGTATGAGTGTCTTCTTTAATGATGGATTACAGAGGCTGCTCTCAGCTTTATTTCCATGCATGCAGTATTGTCACTGCAGCAAATGTCATGGGACATTTACATACCAAAACAAAAAATTGTGGATCTAAAACTTGACAGGACAGAGGAAACTCTCCAGAGGAAACACAATTAGATAATCAATGAAGTTGCAGTACTTTGCTTCGTGCATAAATGCGCACACAGCATCTCTCTTAATGGGGAGATTCATCTCCCTCTTCACCTCCTTCTTCTTTTTTTCTTCCTTTTCCTGCATTATTTAACATATCTCTCACTGTCTCTCCTTTCTTCTCCCTTTCTTTATCTTTACCCCCTTTGATCTTCTTCGCCTACTTCCCTCCATCCAGTCGGAGACGCTGCTCATCAACCCCCTCCACACTTTGATCCCGTCCACCATGTGTGTGTCATTCGGGGTCATGCTTCCAGTGGGGAACCCCCCCAATGCCATTGTCTTCAGTTACGGCCACGTGCAGATCAGTGACATGGTACGACACTCACACACACACAAACACACTCACGCACACAAAGTCACATGCTCCTTCTGCACCTGCAGCATCAAAAGGCTCAAAAGTACAATGTGTCAAAGTTGTATTATGTAATCTGAAGAATGAAGATTTTTCTTTAACTCTTAGCAAACCAAAACCAAATTAATACTTATTATTAATTATTATTAGGAATGAATACATATTTATTTTCAAACACATGAATGCTTACAACTTTTTTTTTTTCTTCTTACATATTAGCATATTGTTTTTTCATTTCCTTTCCCTCTTCCTCTTCTCCAGGTGAAAGCAGGCTTCGGGGTGAACCTGATCGGTGTGGCGGTGGTGATGTTGGCCATCACCACATGGGGTGTTCCCCTCTTCAACCTGACTGAGTTCCCAGCCTGGGCAGTGGCCAGGAACGTCACTGGGAGCTTATAACCACCGCTCAGGCGGTTTTCTTTCTGAAAGACAGAAAGAGATAAAAAGACGGGCCAGTGTTTCTGTGAGGAAAGACAACAAGAAAATGACATGTGTCAAGAGGACCGTCTTGCTAAGCCCTTTCTTAGACTGATTGAACTGGGCCTGAAGGAGAAGGAAGGATGGAGGGAAGGAGGAGAAGAAGAAGAGGAGTGAGCAAAAACATTACCTGTTGCTGAGATAGAATTATTAGAATTATATATTTTTTGGCCATAAGGGGGCGTTACGAGGAATTCAGAATGCCTTTGTCAAAGTGTTCACTGTGTGGAGCTCTGACCTCCGGCAAAAACTTATTTTCTTTACCTCTGTTAACAAAGTTTGATGGAGATTCTATTTTCACCAAATCAAAGAAAACATAACTAAATTGAGATTTTGTTTTTGATTTATAATAGATACAATGATAAGTTAGGTTTTCAGAAGTTGCCTAGAAAGTTTTTTCTATGGAAGACCATTTTTGCCAAAATAAAAAAAGATCCTGTAAGTTTAATGAAAAACTGTTTATGAAATAATAAATTGATATCTCAAATTAATGACTTACTTTTCTTGATAAAATAAGAAAATCTCTCCAAATATTGACTTAATATCTCAAAATAATGAGAAAATATTTTGAAAAGGTTTCTCATTATTTGGAGCAAATTCTTTCATTTTGAGATACAACTACTATATTATTTATTTTGAGAGTTTGAGAATCTCATTATACTAAGATAATAATTCATTATTTTGAGAACAATTCTCATTATTTTGAGAGTATCTCATTATTTTTGGATACTGAGCAATTATTTTTAAAAAGTTTCACATTATTTTGAGAGTATGTCATATTTCAAGATAACAAGACATTATTCCATGAAAGTTTCTCATTGTTTTGACTTGCAGGACTTTTTTGGATCACATTGGTGAAAATGGGCCAAATCATGCCTTGTTCTGTGGATTATTTGACATTTAGATAGAAATAAGCTATATGGTTACTGTAGATAAGCCTCTTTTCTCTGCATGCTTGCTAAACTTCTGCTGCACTTAAATGTATTGCTCTGTAACCAGATCACATACATTGCAACATGGTGGGCTGGTGACAAGTTTGCTGAAAATCTGAAATTTAGTTTTGATATATCACTTTGGCTAGACTACTGTATTGAAGCAAGATAAATGCATGAAAAGAGGTTTCTACTGTGGCTGATAATGTACTGTATACATAGACATAGAGCATAGAGTCTTTATGATCTGTTTCTGAAGCTTGTGTATATTAGTGTCAAATTGAAAAAGTGTCTATTCTGTCCTTAGATGTTTTTAGCTGCTACCTGCATTGCTTTACAAATCTCTTAATATTTGCCTGATGTCTTTACCAAAGTTTCTGAAGTTGATTTTGTGCCCCATCATACTGTGAATATTTTACTCAAAGCGCCTGGCGGTACCACTCGTGCCTTCACCATTATTGCCTGTCCAGTTACACTTTTAGCACGACTTTCTCTCGTGGGAATCCAACTTCAGACCCTAACCGTGTCAGTGCCTTGCTGTCATCTCAGAACAGTGCAGGAACTCGGCTCACTAACATCATCCTTAAATAGTGGAATGTACTTTTATACTGTGCTTTCTCAGCCCTGTTGTTATACTCGATATTATTACACTATAATGAATTTAAACTGTACTGTATTCAAGGTATAGAAAGTCATATGATCATGTATTTTCTCTTAACTCGATATCTGAGCTTTCTGTCTTTTGTAGGTTTTCTTTACAGGGTAAAACTTTATCTGAAGATTGAGGTCAAGGGAATTATTCATGACACGGTTATAAAAGCATTTGATAGTGTAATAACACTTAATGACATCATTATGCCAAGTCCGAAATGTACCACTACAGCTGTAATCAAGGAAAATATTCATGACACACTGAGGATGGTCTCATGATAACCACATATGTCAATTTAATGTAACGTTAAAACATAAAGCTAAATGGTGTCTTAAAGTTTGGGCTTAAAGTTAGGGCTGCCATGGCATGTTTATAACAGATCGTGCTGTCATGGTTAATGGTGAGTTGTCATAATGAAGACATGGTTGCAGTCTTTATGAATGAAAGAGTCTATATGAATGTTTATGACTGTTGTCATTAAGTGTCATTCATTATGAATGTTTGTGACAGTCATTCAGTATCTTTTGGTCAATCATGCCATTTTAAATACAAAGTTGACATTGTTTGAGATGTCCCTGTTAGGGCAACTTGACATTAACCAAGACAACAATGTATTGACATTAATGTCAAGCTGTCATAACAAAGACTCCTTCATGTTCATGATAGGTGTCATGTCAGTGCGCATCCCTTCAAACAAAGTGTTACCCTTACAGTATCTTAGAGTTTGGAAGGCTTGTAGGCTTGCAAGGTTAGAAACTCTCCTGCCATTGCTCCGTGTGTTCAGCCAGGTGATTTTGATTCTAAAAACAATTGCTCTTAATTGTACTCTCCTTAATCATTTCTTTGTCTTTTGCCTTGTACCAAGTGAGGCTGTCAATATAACGATCTTTGACCATGAAAATTAAAATCTGTGTTAGTCATTGGGTAGAAAACACTTAAACGAACCTTTATGAAGTATCAATAGCTACATTAATGATGACAAAAAAAATATGTTGTATGAAATTTCTTTCATCAGTCTGTTAAGCAACAGGATGACCATGTTTGGTCTTTATTTGTTGTCACCTTGGAGCTGAGACTATTCTCCGGGCATGTGAATGCGGGAAGAGTCCCTCCAAGTTCTGGGTCATTGTTGAACGCAGCATCCAAAGCCTTTACGGAAGACAGACAGGACGAGTGAGGTCGCACAGGGTTGTATGGTACAGTAGTTTGTTCAATCAGCTGTAAAATCACATTAACTGTTGTCTGGTGGTGAAAAGGTTTGCACACAACATTCACTGTACTGTGCATTAAGAAATGCTTTATATTTTTACACAAATTTTACATGTAATTTGTGACTTTTTTTTTTATATCATTGCATTATAAGTTTAGGTCCTAGCATAGGCAGAATCACAAGCCTATGCTTTTCTTTTGTAATTTATTCAGTTCTACTGAAGGTCTCTTACATCTTGATGGTGTTACAGCAGTGACCTTTGTCCCAGGGGCCACACTCCTTTGTAAATACATACAGATTTGTAATATAAAGATAATGTGCCTTTGCCTGTTTTCAAATGAACTGTAATATTCCTAAATTATGAGTTATATCTCGATGTCTCATTCATATCCAACTCAAAAACTAGAGTTAGGATGATACATTATACATGCACAACAATAAAACAACTAAAACCACTGATTGTATTTATTATTTTATTTTATTTACATACAACAGCACAAGTCAGTCACACTTTTGAGATTTTGCCGAATGAGTCCTGGAATTAAAAGCAAACACAAGAAAAATTTCATCCTGACAGCATTGAAGTAAGCATGAACACAGATCCAGTGTGAGTGTTTGTGCGCATGGACTGTATGTGTGGATGTGGGTAAGAGCTGCACTGATCACAAGTATTCCAACATCATTTTAAAGTCTACAATTTGCAATAAAAAAGGTTGTCCACAGTGACAACGTTAGATGTAATTTCCAGGTGAAATGCGACTGACTGAGAAAACCCGATCCACTGAATCTGGATCTTTTCTCTTTCTTGTCATTTTCCTTTGTTATCAAACATCTCAGACCAGCTGGGCGGGTTGACATGAGCTCACACCACATATTTCAACTCATGCTTCCACTTGAAGCTGCTAATATGCATTGTTTCCCGATGCAGCTTACATCTGTACAAATAAATAAGGATAACGGTGAAGTTAAGGTACTCTCTCCACAATAAAGTTGGGAAAACCCTCCACAGGTCCTGCACCTCTGGCCCTGATGTGAACAAGCCTAAAAGTCTCAGATCAAGTCAGTCCACAGATTTGGATAGTCTGCTGTCCAGTTATGATGGCTGTCGGGGG
>JAJHUR010117530.1:0-13698 GCA_027495735.1 Lutjanus campechanus | reverse complement strand
GACAATATGATGAATGCCTGACGGCTGTTACTGTTATGTGAAGCACCGCAAAGATAATGTTGCTCACCTGTCCAGCAGAAAGACGTCGACCTCCGCCGTACGTTTTTAATCCGTTTTATTCCGTTTTTGTTTTTTGTTTTTTTTGTTTTTTTTAATTTATGCTCCTCCAACCGTTTTCTCTTGGGCTGCACCTGATATACCGTGTCTCTCTCTTACTCCAACTGTGCACGCTACGCAACCTACTACTCCCCCTCCCCCCTGTGTCTGATCTGTGCACGAGTATGAACCAGCCCCCCAGGCGCGGAGGTGGACTCATGTTTTGGTGGCTCGCTCCGAGCCACAGATTTACCTGCTGAAATTCAGAGCCCAGGCTGTGTATTAAAACCGGATTTTTTTTTCCAGCATGCTCTCAGAAGTGACAGTTTGTGGATAGTGAGGAGAGATACGGTGATTTTGACTAAAAGTGCATCGGATTATATCGCTAACTATGCCTTTAATATTAACATATTCAGCTATTTAATGCTTTGCTAACATTAGCTTAACATGAAAAAAATCTAAATCAATGAGGCTGGAAACTCACTGTAACATTATAACTTATTTAGGTCTTAAAACACAAAGTTTACGACTTAGGACTTACCTGTCTTGACATGGGACTTCAGTGCAAAGATTGGACATTTAATTGGGGACAAAACAACAACTTGGTCCCACCTTTGGTCATTTCCCTCCAGGCTCTGCTTTTCATTTTGTCTATATAACAATACATTTATGAAGCAGAGTCATTAAGCCTCAGGATGAGCAAAGATTTTTCACTTTACTTGAAACATTTTGATCCAGACTTTTGACCTTCTGATGTCGTGAGATAAAAAGTCAGAGGATAACTAAAGTTATTACAATTCATCCTGAGGGGAACATCAACTTCTGAGACAAATGTGGATTTTTTTGGCAAACCATCCAACAGTTATCAAGACTTTTAACTAAGTTACCCCAATGTGAACCTTGTAGTGGCACTACATGAGAAATCAGGAGATACAGCTTAAGATCTGTGTCCGAACCTGACGGGACCCGACAGGTTTGGGTCGCATTGGGCCTTATTTCTCACATATTTCTATGTGTATTCTATGTGCTATACTATATTTATTTATTTACTTAGTTGTTTTCGTTTTTCTCCCCAGTTTAGTTGTCCTACTGTTTGGTATATAGAGGCAAGCTTGTTAAAAAAATGTCAGGCTGTAATTGAGTTCAGGCTGAAATATGAGTTTTGTCAGCATCGGGCCTCGATGAGCTCAACTTTTCTGGCACGATTAAAGCATTATCATGAGATCACCAGAGTCAGTAGGCTTCATCATCTTGGGACTATGAAGACATGTACAGTATTTCAAGGCAGTACACATTTTTCACTGCTTCAGTATTTCAGTTTCAGTTAGATTCAAAGAAAGAAAGAAAAAATTATTTGTCAACATCCAGTTACAGATGAGATAGAGTGTAATCTCCTGCAGCCAGAACAACCAGACGGAGTTTCACCTGTGTTGATTTAGGGAGAAAGAAAGTTCTAGAAGTGTGAAGATCAATTAGGCAGAATTAAAGCGGCGCTGGCTTGGGAGAGCATGGCCGGGGGTCTCTGCGGTGGTCTCTCCAGATAATCAGCAGCCCAGGGCCCTCCATAATCACATGGAGGAGTGTTAGCTTTCACACACCGCTGCTAAAGAGAGGGATTAGAAAGCCACACAGCCTGATGAATGCAGGATGTGTGTGTGTGTGTGTGTCTGTGTGTGTGTTGCTAGACGGGGCATCATAAGTTCAAGTTCAACTTCTTTATTGTCATACACACAGTGAGGCAGTCATCAGAGTTCAGGCTCCCTTCAACAGTGCTCTTACAAAAATATGTCTAAAGAATCATGTGAGTGCAGCAAAATCTATTAAGAAATAAAACATCAGGGTCAAGTGGCCAACTGCCCCGAGACACCATGGGTTCCTTTAGTTTTCTGGTATCAGACCAGACCTGGGTCCTGACATGTCCAAATTAGATCCAGTCTGATCTGGTTGGGAATTGTCCCACTGTAGTGCTGCAGATCTTGGCAGACCCAAGTCAATATGTATAATATCCAAGTGGGGAACTGTAACTAAGAGCATTTACTCAAGTACTGTAGTCCTACTTTAGTACAACTTTGATGTACACATACTTTTCAAGTATTTACATTTTATGCTGCTTTGTACTTCTACTCCACTACATTTTGTTTTTTTACTCCACGTCATGTATTTTAAAGCTTTAGTTACTAGTTACTTTGCAGATTTAGATTATTAATACAAAATATCAATAACGTAAAAAATGAACTGATAAATATATGTTATGGGTTAAGCTACCCTGCAGTATTATTTAGTATTTAAAGGGACAGTTCACCCCAAAATCAATTCTACATATTCTTCCCTTGGCCTGTAGTGCCACTTATCCATTTACATTTGTTTGTTTGTGTGTGTGAGAGTTGTAGAGTTGTGAGGAGATATCAGCTGTAGAGATGTCTGTCTTCACTCCAGTATAATGGGACTAAATGGCACAAGCCCAAAAAAGCACCAAGCACCAAAAAAAATACATTTAAAAGTTCTAAACCAGTGTCTCTCTCCAGAAATCATGACCTGGTTGCTCAAAAGTTTCCACAGATTTTTACCAGAACTACTTTCTTTCCAACAGAAAGAAAGTAGTTTGTACATGAAACTGCTCACAACAAGGCCTGTGGATTATCTTAAACAACCGGGTCATGATTTCTGTAAAGAGAAACTGGTTCTGATGCATTTTATGGTTCTTGGAGCAACACCTGCCATTTAGTCCCATTATACTGTAGAGAAGGCAGACATCTCTGCTGCCGGTATCTCCAAGTACAGTACAGATGGAAAATGTGTATTTTTGATTTTGGGGTGAATTGTAATTGAATTGTAAAATGAGCTTAATTTTTTACCAACCACAATTAACATAATGAACACATTAATGGATAAATCATTATAATAAGTAATATAATATATATGATTGTGAAATATGCTCTTACTTTTAGTATATTAAGTATAATTTGATGCTTTTACTAGTTGGATTTTGAATTCAGAACTTTTAGAGTGTTTTTACACTGTAGTACTGCTACTTCTATCTCTTGGTCTGTTTGGACCCACTCTGATTCCCCGTTTGCATTGGATTTCTTTTCATCTTATTAATTTATGCTCATCAGGTTTGAGGAAGTTTTCCAGAGATCCATTTAAGAATTTTGGGCTTGTGAAGACCTTTACCCCACATCCTGAGGGGGCTCGAAGTTCACTGTTTGTGAACTGTGTGTGAACCAGATCCTGCATGAATCCCTGTATCAAAGATTGTAGCTTTTTTTAAGTGAAGTTATTATCTGCTCTTTTGGACTGTCACCATATTGGATTTTCACCAATCAATTATTGTGGCCAAAATAATTAATGATAACAATATTATGCAGATATGTTTAGAAAATTTGAATGCAATCAGTCAGATTCAACTTTTTACTTTTCTTATTGTGTTTTGTTTATCTAAATTAATTACACTCAACATAGAGTGCAGGTGGAGAGAGAGTCTGTAAACATAAATGTGTGCAAAAAGTGTTTTTACACTTAATGGATAGTGAAAAGATTGACTGGATTATTTACACAGTATTACCATATGTATATTATTGAGATTATGTTAATATTAGATTTTTTTTGTCATGGTTATTGTCATATATAACAACACTCCTCATTCACATAGAGTATATCCATTTATAAACTTGTTTCATTTGTTAAAAAGGAGTTTTCCTTTTTTCGTTACTGTCAACAAATCTCTCGTACTTTCTGACCTCTCCACCCGTCTGTGGCTCTCAGCTTCATGACCACTGCTTCCTTATGAAGATGTAAATTTTCAATACAGCTCACAAATGTATTTCATGTATTTCTTTATTCATAAAGTATAAGTATTTTCGCACAAAAGCACCACAGGCCATTGTAGTTCATTCAAACAGGAGGAAATAGTGCATTTATTGGGAACTATTTTCAGCAGCGGATTAATCCACATTTTGGTTTGAGTATTTGGGGCAGCAGAACGTGTGTGTGGGACTGAGTCGTCATAAACTACAGTGTGTGTGTGTGTTCATGCTAATGAAGGAACTCATCACTCGGTGGAACACTGTGGCTCGCTGGCACAGAGAAATAATAGATATCAGGGTTTTTGGGATAATCCAGGCATGTTGAACCTTTTATTGATTTATCAGTAATTATGAATATCTCAAATTCAGTATATGCAAATACCTTGAAATAGCTTTATACCCTCACGTTTGTTTAATGTATAAATAAACATTCTTCATGACAGTCAGTCAGGTCTCATCTCAGTCTCACCTGGAATTTCAGGATTAAAATGAAGGAAAACAGAATCATTTTCATGGCTCCTACACTTCAGAGAAAAAATCTGCTATTTTAATTAAAGCATTTTAAAAAAGATTGGGTCATGTTTCAATTCATTCATGAAAGTAATAATTAGGTATTTCTTGTCATATTATGTCAATTAAAACTGAATTTTGATTCAGTCTGTGCTGAGCACATCACTATTCTGCACACCTAAACTCCCCAGTGAGCTGGTGTCAGTGTGAGGAACACAACTGTGATCTTATGTATCATTTATTTGTTCTATTCATATCCAGGTATCCGTTCAAATGTCAATATTTTTTCCTGATTTGTCATTTTCTCAGCTCTTTACTTTAGCTCGACATCCACAAGGCTACGAGCCAAACTGCTGTGGATAAATTCAGATGCTGGACTGGTAGAATCTATTCCCTGAACATCTGCACACGAAGTCAAGTTTATGTAGAAAACTGCAGCACAGAAACACAACGATTTAACAAAAGACAGAGCACGCTCAAAAATCTAATGATAATAAAGAGCCTGTTGAGTCAGTTAGGATATAAAATCTACTCAGCATAGCTGTGTGTTTCTGTTTTCTGTGTTTCTGTGCATACAGGCTTCACACATCTCATGTTCAGCCCCCTGTTTTCACTCCTGTGACTTTAATTTTGCCTCTTTGCTTTTTAAATCTTCTCTCTCCTGGTGAAACACAATAAAATTATCTAGAGCTGCAACAATTACTCCATTACTTGTCAACTAATAAATTAATAGCCAAATATTTTGATAGCCAATTAGTTATTTTGAGTCTTTTTTTTATTTTTTTATTTAAATGTCCAAATTCTCAGATTTCTGCTTCTGAGATTTGAAAATGTTGTGATTTCTTTAGTTGTGGACAAAACAAGACATTAGAGGACAACATCTTGGGCTTTGGGGAAACACTGATCAACATTTTTCACCATTCTCTGACATTTTATAAATAACAGATTAATTGATAATGAAAATTAGTTGCAGCCCCATAATTATCAAATCATAACTTCCTGAATATGTTGCAGTTGTAATTAGCCGAAAAACATCCCAACATGCACAGCAGCAGACTGCAGTGAGGGCTGATAACAGTGCATGTGTATGTTAAAACGGAGCGTGGCACCACCTCCCACCCCTGAAACAGCAGGCATCATTTTCATAATTGTTGTAATGAATACTCCAGCTCTGGAATCAGTTGTATTATTTTTGTGTTTTCATAGGCCGCATTAAATGTGTTTGTGCCACATGTGACGCTGCAGTGCAAAATCAAAGTCATTTTTCTGATTTTTTTTTGGCTGCAAAATAACAAGGAAATAATGAGAAAAGTGACAGTTTTCACACTTTAAAATTGCACTTTAACACAATTGATCTTAATTTGCTCAACAATCAAATTGAAAAATATAATTTAGTTGTAGTGAGTTTACGTTCACGTGTTTATCTCTTATTTAAAGATCACCCAGCTGGATTAATTCTAATGGATTTCTTTTTTTGTCTCTTGTACCCCCTGCATTGTCAAAACTTCACAGTCAAACGCCTCAAATACAACATAGCTTTGTTTCTCACTGATGAACATGAAAACATATTCTCTCATCTGACACACACACACACACACACACACACACACGAGACAACATGAGGGAGCAGAGATTTGGTATACAACAGTGACATCTTCAGTTGGACTGATGGAAGGCTGCAGAGGACAGAGACGTGGCAGAGGAGGAACAATAGAGGAGCGTCTGTCTGTCTGTCAGTCAGTCTGTCTGTGTGTCTGTCTGTCTGTCCATGCTGGTAATTACTGCCATTTATAGGTAGAGAAAAGGGCTGAGTGAATGTGCTCAAAGTGCATTCATTAACATTTACTCAGCGTTATTCCACCTCCTCTGAATCTCAGAGTGAGTCGTCAGTTTGTTGTACAGTACGAGCTGTTCAAGTGTCCTGATGGAGGAAAGCAGCTGATTGACTTGATGCTGTTGTGTTCAGTCTGTGACAATGATGGAGGCTGGACCTGCAGAACATTAAACCACATCAGGAGAACCAGGTCAGACTGTTGTTCTCTGCTGTAGAGAAACAAAGTGGAACCTCCTCGGCTGGGTGTTCAACAGCTACACTTTCTGGGTCCTGAAAAACAGCCCGACCATAGTGTCCAGGAGGGGTGTCCACATGGACCAGTATTGATTATAACTGTGATATTAAAAATAATGACATATTTATTTTGCGTGAATAATCCATCTTAAACTGCTGTTACAGTTCTGGTTACAGACTCTCTCCACCTCACTTCACTATTTTGAATGTAATTCGTTTGCCAAAAAAAAAAGAGTGAAAACAAAGTTAAAGATGAATTTGACTTTTTTTCAGATTTTCTACAGATATCGTGATAAAATCATCACTGTGAATATCGTGACCAGTACTAAAAACTGACATTAAATGCATCATCAGGTTTTTAATTTTGTTATTTTCACTGATTTAATTCCATATTCTGCCAGACTGTAGATTATTTCAGCAAAGGTTTCAGCACAACCTTTTTTTTTTTGGCAGTTTCTTCTTTTTTAGAGGATTTTTGGACCTAAAATTGTTTAGCTTAATTTGTTCAACAATCAAAATCAAATATGTAATTTATTCGTATTGAGTTTACATTCATGTGTTTATCTCTTATTTAAAGATCACCAGCTTTACTGACACATGTAGAGGAACTGCTGTAAATTCAGATTATTTCTCTTTTACCCCTCTTCATCCCACTCAGCCCTCCTCATCAGTGTATGACTGCATTATGACAACATACACATATATAGATGCATTCATTTATATATAAGTTTATAATATTTAACAGAGAAGAAGTTTGGCTCGTTTTGTTAAATGAAAAAAAAAGGTTTTAAACACATATAACCATATATATAACCTGTCCTTTATTTATTAATCAATTAGTTGTTTGGTCTATAAAATATTGAAAAATGTCAATCAGTGTTTCTGAAAGTCCAACATGACGTCCTCAAATGTCTTGTTTTGTCCACAACTCAAAGATATTCAGTTTACTGTCAGAGAGGAGTAAATAAAACAAAATATTCACATGTAAGAAGCCGAAATCTGAGAAATTCGATTTTTTTTTTCATACAAATTACAAAAACGACTCAAACCGATGAATTGATTTTCAGAACAGTATGTGATTAATTTAACAATCTGTTAACCAGTCATTGCAGCTGTACATGTTTCTCAGTAAGGCTCTGAAAATTCTTGGTTTTATACTGAAACTGAAAAAAGAACGTCACAGTACTTCTACACAGAAAGGTCAAAGGTCAGGGAGTCTCTGTTTTGGACAGATTCAGTGTGAGACACTGACGAGTCCTGCAGCCCAGAGTTCTCACTGTGTTTCACTTCCTCTATTTAACATGTATAGTGGTTTATAAATATAATAAACGGGACACAAACACTATAATGCAGCTGTAAGTGATAAATAATGTGTTTGTCCCCATATGAAGCATTTTTATCTGGTGCATAACATACTGTATAATGAACGCTGGATAACACAACATAACACAGTGTGAATTGTTTGTAATTATTATTATGAACTCATATGTCTTTATGCATATTAGATATATATTTATTTAGTTTTAAACTTGTGTGTGAATTAATTTTATGGTTACTAATTCTTTACACTGTTAGTGTGTGTAATCATATATAATGTTTAACTGTGTTATCAAGCATCAAACACTAATTATAGCTGCTTCATAGGAGGAGTTATAATCATTCCTCAACACACAAATAAACTCTTTAAAAAATGTGTAAATGTTTGTTTATAACTGCACTGCAGTGACCTCTGGCCTGTTGAGAGTCTTCACACTGCTGATGTCCAGAGTTGTCCAGAATCATCGAGCAGTTTCCTCTTGAAAGAAATTCATGCCAACATTTTGGAAAATCAATGATCCTTTTCCCATCATGAGTGTACAAATAATCATGGACTCAACCAAAGTGTTGTTTTTGTTTTAATTAAATTAAGTGAAACACTGAACCTTAACCTAATCAGAATCTGAGAGGCAGTTTTAATCAGTTTTATTCAAGAAAAACATGTGATCAGTTTTCTGCAAAACCTGACAACACATTTTTTTGCTTTGCATATTTTGTTTACTTAGTATGTACAAACTGCGCAATTATCTTTAGTGTCGATTAATATTTTATTTAAAGACTTTTCCACCCCGACGAGACGCAAATCCGGGGTAAAAAAAAAACAAAAACAAAGAGAAAATCCTAGAATTGAGGAGAAATGTATCATATGTGAGTCAGTAAATATGTTGGCTGAGGAAACGCTGAGCTGCTGCAGAAATTAATAACTTACACACCTCCAAATTTAAAGCACTCGCATTGTTGATCAGCCTCAACAATATGACTTAAAAAAAGGACACAATACGCCACTCGCATAACACTTGAAACTGGCATCTGAGATGTCATTTACATATATTAGCATATAAAGTAATTGGCACAGATGCCAAGGAAGCAGCCGCAAACAGATTAATTGTCATCGAGCAGTCGTGGTGACATAGTTAAAAATGAGCTCCTTTTAAGGCACCAATTATCAGAGAATTTCCAAAGTAACCTTTTTTCATCAGCGCTTCCCTTCCCCACTGTTGTCGCCTCAAACACACACACACACACACACACACACACACAGTGGAAGACAGACATGTAATATGCATAGTATCAGCATCCTAAATGTATAAATATTGTAAATAGCTGTCTGTCGTCTTTCAAGTTGTGCCTTTGAAATCAGGCCGCGCCGCATCCCGCTCTGAAAACGAGCACATGTGCCTTTGTTTAGCCCGAGACGAGAACAAACGGCGAATTCTCACACACACTCATTGTGAGAATCCGTAATGAATTTTCACAGATAGAAATAAGAATGCCTCTGCTGGGGCTTCCATATGCTGTTTTCTTCTCTTTTTTTCTTTTTTCATGAACACATTTTAATGCTCTGTGAGCCCCGGTTTAGGCACAGGTATTGTTATGCTTTGTGCGTGCGTGTGTGTGTGTGTGTGTAAATGTTAAAATTGATCCGCCTCTGAACCTGCACATGTTCACATTTGACAAAGAGCATCTTCTTCCCTCTCCATCTCTTCATCTCTTCAAAATAAGACTTTGTGTCACCATATTAAAAGCCCGCGTCCTCGTGTGTCTGACCCTGCTGACCTGTCAGTGTGTCTCACTGTCCGTCCTGTCCTGTCCTGTCCTGCTGGCCTAACAGATTGCTTCTTTTCTCCCTGCTAATAATAATTGGATGGTGGCTCCATTTGCGAGCTTGTCTTTGGGAATGTAGGTAACAAATGAGCTAGTTTAAGCTGCCTGCACCTCGGAGAGCTTTAAACGCTCGTCCCCGGCAGCCGCCGCGCAGCCATCTTAACTAATGCTGAGACGACAGACAGACAGAGGGGGAGGCTGAGGCTCAGACTGATCCCACGTGGAAACATCAGGCGGCAGAGTTTCCACATCACAACCTCCTGAATGTGTCGCTGCTGAAATTACAGTTCAATCTACAGAAAACATACCTGACATGTCAGTATAATTTGGTAAATTAAATATTTTAACAAGCAGATAAACACCTAAAAGCAGTTTCGTTTTAAAGCACAATCCATGATTTAAATGCTTAAAATGTATTCGAGCTAAATTACAATTATTAAATTAATCACAACTATTTTGATTATCTGTTAATTAATTTGAGTAATTTTTTAAGAAAAAAATTCTCTGATTCCAGCTTCTTCAATGTGAATATTTTCTGGTTTCTCTAATTCTTTTTGACAGTAAACTGAATATCTTTGGACTGTGGATAAAACAAGACATTTAAGGACGTCATCTTGGACTTTAGGAAACACTGATCAACATTTTTCACCATTTTTTGATACTTTATGGACCAAACTCATTGATTAATGAAGAAAATAATCAGCAGATTAATCATGGATGAAAATAATCTTTAGTTGCAGCCCTAAAATGCATGAAATTTGAAACTTAATATTTAACATTCTTTCATTAAAGCTGTGTTTTACTGTTTATATTCAACCACATGAGCATGAGGACACTAGTTGTCTTCTGCTGCCATCTTGTTGTCTGTCTTGATCAGTCCTCTGCTTCCTTCACTCCTTGCAGTTTCTTTTTTTATTTTTTTTATTTTTTTTGTTTTACCCATGTGTCCTTGCTCACTGTGAATTGTAGCTACCTCTCATGTGTTCTGCTGATATCATTTTTTGGCAGTGGTGGAAAGTAACAAATTACATTTACTCAAGTATTATTTTAAGATGCTGCTGCTTCCATTTTTTGCAGCTTTAAATTTCCACTTCACCACATCTCAGGACAATACTGTACTTTTTACTTTTTACACAACATTTATTTGACAGCTTTAGTTACTTTACCCAAAAACAGCTCCTAAAATAAGATGTGCTGTTGTCGATCAGTCTACACAGTTTTATGTAAAGTAGTAAACATCAGCCTCATACAGCCAGGTACAAACTGCTGCACATGACTGTGCATCAGTACTGATCGTCTGTACGTGAGGTAACAGATATTTTCTCTTTTTTGTATTTTAAAAAGAAGTTCAACATGTAGTTTATACTTATCTGCTCAAGATGAAGTGAGCAGAGATAAATGATTTAATAAATCATAATCATCATAATCATTTTTAGTGAACATAGGCATAATTTTATTTTACTGAGGAATTCAAATTAAATCCTTTGACATAATGATCAAATCACATGTTATATAGCTGTTATTTATTGGAAATAATTTCATTATTAGCATAATAAGTAATAATTACATTTTCAATTATCAGGCCAATGATTTATTTATGAATCCAGACGTTTAACAAGTAGTTTCACTTTTGATACCTTCAGTATTGTTAAACATTTAATCATTTCAGTCACTTTTTAATCAAAAATGTCAAACAATTGCTGGTTCCAGCTGTTTAACTGTGCAGACTGACCGCTTTTCTTGACAAAGACTTATGATTTATTATTATATGATGTCTTTGTGACAATAAATGTTTGGGTTTTTTCGACTGTTGTTCGGACAGAAGAAGACATTTGAAGACGTCACTTTGGCCTCTGGGAGATTGTGATGAGCACTTTGACATTTTATAGACCCAATGATTAATCAGTTAATCGCGTAAATAATCTGCTATTGAATCAATAATGAAAATCAGCGTTAGTTGGAGCCCTACATGTAAGAGTATGTAAAGTGGTGGAGTTGTGTATATTCATTGTTGATTTTGCTAAGATATTTTATGGTGTCCTTTTAACTTTTATTCGACCAGAGACAACAACACCATTTAACTCTGCCTCTTTTACAGCTGATCACTGGTTGTTCCCTGTTGAATAAACTAGTCAAATAAAGTGAAAATTAAAGAAAGAAAGAAACTGCAACCCCACAAGCACAGTTCAACACTAGACTAAAACCTGCTGCCACTTCAAAACTGTTTGTCCTTTTCCTTTAATGCAAGGACTAACATGAGACAACAACTAAACTTAGTTCTGTATTTTTCTCGTCAACAAAGCCCGCGTGCAGACCAACACCAACATGTACTGTGTGTATCAAAGCCTGATTTTATTCCTCTGAGTCCTCTGAGCTCCAGTTTTGTCCAAAAACTGTTAAAACACATCAGAGAGCCACACTGCTGCACTGTCTGACATGTTCCTGCATCACCAGGAACACACACACACGAGTTTAGTTTGACTCAAGTCCATACACACTGTCTCGCTGCCCCAAATACTCATTATGTGGATTAATCCGCCGCTGAAAATAGTCCCTAACAAATGCACTGTCTCCTCCTGTTTGAGTCATTTTGAGTTTGTTTTTTAAACATTAAACTCACAGATTAACACGTGGCTGGTTTTTGGTTGTTTCGTGAGATTTGTTGACAATAACAAATAAAATCAGATTTTCTTTTAGAGCAGGTTTTGAGGGAGGTTTAGCCGTATTTAGTTTTCTCTTTCTCATCATCTTGCAACCCCTTGCAGGGTCACAGCCCCCACATTGGTAACTGCAATGACAGACATTTTATTCTGCTTCTGATTGGTTGAGCAACACAGTTGACCTCAAATTCATATGATGGATTAAACCTGAACACTTTGGTGTATATTGAGAACCAGCACATTCTGTATTAGCCATCAAAGATATCTGTTAGCCCTGGTTGAAATATAATAATAGAAAGCACACATACACACACACACACGCACACACACAGAGTGAGAGAGACCAGTCAATTGGAGCCCTTGACACTCACATTAGAATTTTGACATGGCAGAAAATGGAGGAGAACGTGAAGAAAGAAGTAATTGTGTGGTGACAAAAAAGGAGTTCCCCCTGGCACCGAGTCGGGAAACAAGACTTTGTTTGGATTTCCAGCCCTGACAGAAGGTGTGGAAGTGTGTGTGTGTGTGTGTGTGTGTGTGTGTGTGTGTGTGTGTGTGTGTGTGTGTGTGTGTGTGTGTGTGCGCTCCCATGTGTGTTTATATTCCTTAATGACTTTCTAATTCAGGGCCAGCAGGAACCTGCCTTTATCTCTATTAGTTTAGTAGCAGGGCAAACAAAGAGAATCTGTGGCCGTGGCAGCGAGCCAGAGGAAGACTCAGCCGTAAAAGCACTTGTCCATCTGCGTCTCCTCCTCCTCCTCCTCCCACACTCTTATTCCTCCTCTCTGGGTGTGAAACGCTCTCCTCCTCTCCGTCGGTGGAGGGAGAAAAAAAAACATCTTGATTCGAGGCTCAGCAGTCCGCTTACTCAATCTCGAGGTATTGATTGTGCGGAGTGTGTATCGGGGGAAGGAGTGTGTGTGTTTGTCAAATCAGTAAATTAGTTTTTCTTTGCTCAAAGTCTGGCACCTATATTCCATGTAGTCACAAAATATATTAAGGCATGACACTCCCATGAGATGTACAGAGATTTTACACATCAAAATGCACAAGAAGGACTCAAATCTGATTAATTAGCGTGTCTGTGAAAGAACACGGTGGAACATTCAGCACTTGAACAATGACTGGACAGTGTCAAACAAGCTTCTTGATGTTTTTTCTATATTTTTATTACGAGATGCACAACAGGGTAAAAAGGCTGAAATGCATAGAACAAAACTCTCAGATTCTTCAATGGATCATGATAAATGTAATTCTGATTTCAGGATTTTGTTGTAAAGACGGTATAATTAAGAATAATAAAAGAAAATGACGATGAAAATTTAAAATATGTAAAAAGAGAAAACTCTTGAAAACAGCTCAGTAACAGTTTAGATCAGAGATTCTCAACCTTTTTTCCTTGATGAGACTTTTTTCT
>JAJHUR010117528.1:2374-12688 GCA_027495735.1 Lutjanus campechanus | reverse complement strand
ATGTGATGATGGGTGAAGGTCTTCAGTTCACCAAACAATCCTGGAGTTTTAGGAGAAAAAGGGTAGCAGCCTCATCCAGTACAATGGCAGTGAATGGTGGCCACGGATAAAACATTTAAAAAAGCACACAAAACAAACACAAAATGTCTCCATCCTGCTTGTGTGGTGTAATCCAAGTGTCCGCGAGCCGCGACATTAAAAATTAACCGCAAAAGACGCCATTTACACCATGTTTTTAGCTGAAATATCAGCTGTAGCATGTAGCCGGTAGGATGTAAACGTCAATCTCGCGAGACTTCCGCACGTGCGTCCATTAAGATATATACGAAGTCTCGGGGTTTATCGGCAGATGGAGGTTGGCAGAGGACAGAGAGATGTGGTTGAAAACTCCAGAAAAAGACGGTAAATGCATCTTGAGCTAAAACTACTTCTACTTGCACTGACAGATCCAAGATTCATTTAGTAGCTGTTCTGGTGCTTTCGCTCAGATGATCTTCAAATTGTTGTCTCAGAAGTTAGATTTTTTAAAAAATTGGTTCTGTGCACATCAGGGATTCACTATGATTCAAAGCTCCCGAAAAGCTACTAAATGGACCTTGAGGGTGCGATTCTGTCCTGTTCACCTGGTTGTCTATGTTTTCCACTCTGTATACCACACATGCCAGCTCCACATGAATAATGCAAGTTAAGCTCAGAACATGTAGTTGCTAACCTGTTTCCTGTGCATTGATGTGTGCGTGTTACAGTAATCTGCCTGCCAAGCCAGCCGAGGAGGCCCAGAAACACAGACAGCAGTATGAGGAGATGGTGGCCCAGGCCAAGAAGAGAGGTGAGGCCGTTTGACCAAGTCATCAAGGTTCCTTTACTGTCTTCTTCCAGAGTGTTCAGCTCCAGAAAGCAAAGTCCTCTCTGAAGCACTGGAATCCATCACAGCTTAAAATTGGAATCTTAAAAGCTGAATAGCGATGTAGTTTTACCCATCATGCCTTAGCAGACACCTGCCCCTTTCTCTAAAGATTGGCACAAACCTATTTTTAATCCTTGGCACAAACTTTTTGTACCTGTGACTTATTTAGACCCAAAATATGTTTAAAAAAACCACATCTGTCCACACTCCTGTCTGCAGAGTTGAAGGAGGCTCAGAAGAGAAAGAAGCAGCTGGAGGATCGGTGTAAGCTTGAGGAGAGCATCGGCACAGCCGCCCAGACCTGGAACCAGGAGATCCTGCCCAACTGGAGCACAATGTGAGTACGAAGGGAAACTGCGTTCAAGATAAAAAAAAATACTGATGCTCCAAGTCTTTTTCTTGTTTGGACAGAAAATGAATTCACCTGTACAAATACTGGTCAGACCTTTGAACAGGGCAGTGCTTTAAATAGAAAATTTGATTTTATTCCTTCCCAACAAATGGATCAGAGGAGTCTCTAATTGTTCAGCAAAAACAATTCTGAACTGTTTTGTTTTTCTTAATGGGTAGTGGTTGATTCGTCTTTCTCACTGGTCTGTTCTTGTGTTTTAAGCCGGTGCTCTACGTGTAACTGGACCGGTCATGGAAAATGAACATTGAAAAGCAGCCAGGTTCCTTCGGGAAGCGTTTGATGTCAGATAAAATCCAGTCAGTTGCCCTCACTGAGTCAGCAATTAGCTCAGAAGTCAAATAGAAAGCGGAGGAGCAGCGAGGATCGTATTAACTTTTAATATTCAGAGGATCAGTTTCCAAACCAGCACGAGCAGAGGTGGGGAGTAATGAAGTACAAATACTTTGTTACTCTACTTAAGTATAGATTTCAGGTACTTTATGAGTAATTGTCTGATAACTTTTTACTTTTACTCTCCACATTATAGCACAAATATCTGTACTTTCTGCTCCTTACATTTTCACAACAGGATCATTGTAGTTTTAATGCATTTGAGGGGAATTATTGATTATTTTTATTTTGCATCATTGCGCGCTGCCTTCCCAACATCAAGACTGATTTCAGCATAAGTGGACAGGACAATAAAACATAGAAAGAATAGTGTTCATCAGTGCATATCACACCCAACAGATGTAACAAGACTAAAATGACGTTAAAGGTGTAACAAGACAAAACAAAATAGAAACAATGTAACAAGACATTTAGTCCCATTGTGTTGGAGAGAAGGCAGACATCTGTATAGTCGATACCTCCAAAATTCTGCAACTCACACCAAAACGGTACTGATGGATAAAAATCACTACAGGCCACTGATTTTGGGGTGAACTGTCCCTTTAAGCGGTCTCGGTCCGCTTGGTTGGTACACACCCGAGTTTGATTGACAGCTTTCACACCAGCCCAAAGAAACCATATTAACCGTAAGCCAAATAAAACATGTTGGGTGTGTGAACGCACCCTCACACTGATGAACTTGACGAGCACTAAAAAATCTTGGCAAACACATGAGATGTTAAGTGACTGTACATCTCTGCATACTGCTGTTTTTTTAAACCTGCACCACAGTAAAGAAGCATATGTCAGCGTACGGGTCGCCCTTAATGGTCAGGTCCTTAGTTTAGTGCATAAAATATATGTAAACATGTTGCCCAAACATAACATTTATTATATTTTCAATAAAAGTAAATCGCAGTCGGCCATTAAATGGTAAGTAAAATGATGACCAAGATATTATAACCTAATAGTCTGTCTGTCTTTCCGTTCAATCCATCAAATCATTACAGCAGAAGACCATTTTTGGCAAACTGTGATGCCACCATATTGGGAGCGTATAGTGAACAGCTGGTGTGGAGCAGCACTGCAGGGAGAAATTACCAACACATCATCATGATTCATTATGAGATTAACAAAACACAGCCTGTCTTACCAGCAGAACCGCTTCATATTCATTCCAGCACGTTGGTTTCAATTAATATCAATGTCAGTGCCTGTCAGTGGTGCAGGACACCTTGAACCTGGGATTGGCTGTTCGTTCCTAAATGTGAAATGTTGTATAAATTTGTATTAAGTTTTGAGCACCATGAGTCAGAAGGGGAACACTGTGATACAGTATATGAGGTAAACTTAAACGTGGAGTAAAGGATCAGTTTTACTCTGAATGAAAGTCATTTCCTGCACTTGATGTAGAATCAGTGGCTGCAGCAGTGGAAGAAATGACTGCCACCTTGTGGCTCTGATCGATAAATGATGATTTGAATGATGAATGAAACACACTTATTACAGAAATAGTTAAGATTATTTGAAGTGTGGTTGTACTTATCATCAGTATATTACCTACAGTAGATGGAAATTGACACAACCCCGGTTGGAGAAGCATCAGCAGTATCAATGTACTGCTGTGACAGGGTCAGCAGCAAAATGTATTTTAGACAGCCTCAAAAAATCAATATCTGTTTAAGTGTTTTCTATATTTAGAAGATTTTCACCACGTTGCCTTGCTTTCAGGCAGCCTTTTCTGATGGAGAAGTGCAGTTATATCCACCAAATATCACTTTCTGCAAAGCCACCAGACTCCTTTGACAAGATCAGTCATTTTACTTCACAGAACACAGCAAGTTACTGGTCTGCCTCACGTCTAGTTAGTCTGTGTTACTGTGTGACTTCTGTGTTTTTAAAAGGTTAGCTTTTATCCACCAAAGTCACACAATATTACAAATAAACTAACCGATAGAAACAGTAGTAGATCAGCAACTCCTGTGTTCTTGAGTTAAAATTATTGTTTTTGTCAAATGAGTCTGGTGGCTTTGGAGAGGTTGATATTTGGCTCATATAACGGCAGTTTCCCGTCAGAAAAGACTGTCTGGCGACAAGGTAAAGCTGTGAAAACATTAAGTACCTCAGTTAACCCCACTTCAAATAATCCAAACTGTCCCTTTAAGTAACCTCTAAATCTAAACTTTCTCTCCACTCCTGCAGGTGTACGTCTCGCCGAGTGAGAGACCTCTGGTGGCAGGGCATCCCCCCCAGTGTCAGAGGCAAAGTGTGGAGCCTGGCTGTGGGCAACGAGCTCAACATCACACACGGTAAGTGGCAGTGAGCGTGTATCTGAGAGTGTGTGTGTATTTATGTTGAGAAGGAAAGGCTCATTACGTCCGTTTCCAAAGCTACATTAACTGCACTAATACTGCGTTGCACCAACAAAGATAGATTTAATCTAATCAAAGTTTAGTAAAAACCAGGTTTAAAATGCACATTTAAAATGAAATCTCAGTTTGGCAAATCCTAGTTTAATGATTTAAACCAAACTAAAATAGTTTAATCAATACAGAGATGCTTGCTTAACCAAATTAAAATAAATGAATGAAAAATAAATTTGAGTGCTGTTGGGACATAGTAAATTTAAAAGAGTGGGAAAACCGTTAACTTTTGCTCTGCATTCCTTTAAAAAACTTTATATTGTTCACTGTCTAACATTAGCTAAAAATTAACACATTTTTACGTTATAGAGTGAGCTAAAAAGTTACTAAATGTTGTATTGTTGGTGAGCTTATGTTAGCTTAACGTTGAAAAAATGTATCATTTTTTAGCTAGCTAAAAAGTTAGTCTAGTTAATCTAGCCATGATGGCTCTGCAGTGAAGCTGAGCTAAATTTATGGAGCAAGTTTATGGAGTTTAAAGGTTTGGTGCAACAGAGTTAAATTTAAGGTAGGTAAAGGAAACTAAGCAGAGGTTTAAATATAATTTTAAACCAGTTAAATTGTAATTTAAGTGGGTGTAGAAATGAATACTTGTTGGTGTGATCCAGCCGAAACCTGTCATTGTCATTTAATAGCTGCACTGACACCTGACTGCTCTTTGTTCAGCACATAAAAACAGAGAAGTATGGTCTTTTGGTTCATTCAACAGGGCAGCATACACACATACTGTAATCACACACACTCACACAGATACATGCAGCAATTAGTCTCAGTGTTTGTAATTTAATAAGTGGCAGTGAGACAGATAGAAGAGGAAGCAAGAGTGTGTCCATTAAGGCGGAGCATGGTCCAGTGATTCCCCCAGTCCAAGAGGGAACGAGCAGCATTTCAATGAGTTCTCCAGTCTGGATGGAGATTATATGCACACACAGAAACACACACACACATACACACACTGCAGTTTCATTCTCCACTTGCTAAGGGAGCACCAACTTTTAGAGAGAAAGCTCCTCAGCGCCCTCAGGGATACTGGCAGATAAGCGCTCGCTCGCTGACTGCTGAGCTGGCCCACTCCGCTTTGTACTACTCAGCCTTTTAAATGGAGTGCAGTCCTATGCATTATCACTCTGCACACACACACAGAGAGAGAGAGAGAGCTCTGTCCCCTTCAATGCTGTCCATCTTTCATAAGTAGCAGCTCAGTGACAGTATTCATCCATTTTATGTAAAGTCGTTCAATCACTGCTGCTAATGCTACCAATTAGCATTTCTACTATTGCTATTAAGGTACTTTAAAACCTTTAGTGTCTAATTTACACAATTTTCTTCAAAATATTGTGGTCAAGTCTGAACACACAGACATGATATATGTTTTTAGATTCAGTGTGTCTTATACTGCCTGAGAATATCATGTCCATTGCCCATAAATATTCATGAATCCCCTTGAAAATAATAGAAAAAAACAATCCATAAAACTTCAAAACTTGCCTGAGGATTACCAAGTTCATGGACAGAATATGAGTCAGTGGGCCCTGAACACAACCATGTAGAAGCCAAAACGATTTTGAGATATTGTTTGGTCATTTTGTTTCCTGTTTGTAGTTATTTTTGTCTCTTTTCTGGTCATTCTGTTCCTGTTTGGTCATTTTGTTTCTCTTTGTTGTCCTATTATGTCTCTTTGTAGTTATTTTGTTTTTATTTGTGGTCATTTTGTTTCTCTTTTTTGTTGTTTTGTGTATCGTAGCTATTATTTTGTTACTTTTTGTTGTCCTTTTGTGTCTCTTTGAAGTCATTTTATTTCTGTTTGTTGGCATTTTGTTTCCCTTTGTCATTTCATGTGTCTTTGTTGTTGAGTTGTTTCTCTGTGAAGTCATTTTGTGTGTTTGTAGTCATTTGTGTCTCTGCCACCTGAATCCCTTGGGTCTCTGGCCCTGTGTCCATGCAATGATCCATCCATGAATAGATTTATAAGTTTTCTTCAGTATCAGAGTAATCCACAGATAGTTGTCTGTACATCCATGGGTACACTGGAAACAACAACAAACAAGTACTACTACTAATAATAATAATTCTGCTTACTTTTAATGATGCCATTTCCCCAAAATGTAAACAAACAAACTAAAATATCAGGAGTTGAGTCGCAGCCCACAGCTAACTCACTGAATCCATGACAACATTATTGAATGTTCATCTTCCAAACAGAATGAAGATAAAGAATAATGATAGAAGTGATCAAATCTATTCTTCGTTCACTCTACATAATGTTATCAAGGAAGTAAAAAAGAGTTCTTTGGAATCTGTGATTCAGAATCGCAGAAGATTAGAGTAATAAATCTTGTGAAACCACTTTTTTTCTCCAATCCCTAATGAAAGTCTGACTGAATCACATTGTTGGCTCATTTACTCTTTTACCCCTGAAGTGTATCCTCACATTAGACTGCAGTTCTCATCTCAGCAAGGCCTGTAGTCGCCAGTGCCTGTGGTCAGTATTAATCTGCTGGTGTTGGGTCCTGCACAAGGTCAGGGCCACGAGTGCAGAGCTCCTTGTCACGTCTCAGAGAAGCTCATTATTTGGATCCAGCATCTCATCACTAGAGGGCAGCCACAGGTCAAAGCACAGGCGGAGAGCTGCACGGTGCTGCAGCAAAATGAATGTCCTCTGATCTGTTTCCTCTAATCACCTTTAGTGTTAACTGCTGCACAGTAATGTAGAGAGCTGAATCCTTTCATCACCTGAAGCGGTTTCTGTCGAGCCATCGTGTTGCTCTGCTCAGTGTCTTTCTCTCTCTCTGTCTCTCTCTCTTATATTGACTGTGCTGTGGTGCCGTTATGTGTCCCTGCAGAGCTGTATAACATCTGTTTGGCCCGGGCAAAAGAGAAGTGGAAGACAACGCCAGCACCTGCCCCAGAGCCTGAAACTGAAGGTAGAGACAGAAGAGAAACTGTTCTGGCTGTTTCTTATAATGTTGGCCATATTAAAGGGATATTCTGAAGTGGGATGCATGAGGTATTCTTACTCATAGTCGACGTATTATCTACATAAGATGGCGATCGACACACCCTAAGAAGCAGCAGGAGTATCAGCACGGAAGCTAAGCAACATACTGCTGTGGACAGGGTCAGCAGCAAAGTATTTCAGTCATTACAAAAAAATCAAGCTCAGTTTGTGTTTGCTATATTTAGATCATATTATACATTATATATTATAGAATATTTTCACCACTTTATCCTGACAAACTTTTGTGATGATAAATATGAGGAAACTAGAAAAAACAACGCAAAACAAGCAACAAGACAAAAAAGACGCAACAAATGAAAAAGATGCATTATGAGAAAAAAAAATGTCACAAAAGACAAAAAATACATAACGCATGGAAAAACGATGTAAAAGGGGACACTACAGTCAGTAGAAGTGTCCTTCAGAAGACGACTTTTTACTTATATCCTATATACTTTGAGTACATTTCAGAGTAAAGAAGTTGAATGAGTACTTTTTACACAAATATTTGTACCTCTACTTGAATAAAGAATGCGTGCACTTCTGGTTCTTCTGAACTAAAACACCAAAGACGATAACAAACAAAAACAAACAGATTGAGGCGGCGGTAGACCAGGAACTCTTGTGTTCTCGTGCTCCACAGTAAAATGTTTTTGCCAAAAGAGCTTGGTTGATTTGGAGAGAGCAATATTTGGTTTATATAAAGCAGGTTTCTTGTCAGAAAAAGCTGCTTTTTTTTGAAGTAGCTAAAATACCTTTTGCTGCTGACCCTGTCCATATTAGTACATTGCTTGGCTTCCTACACTGGTACTTTTGCTGCTTCTCCAAACTGTGGGTCTGCCAACCACCATCGACTGTATATGAACTATGGATAAGAACCTCATACAGCCACACATGTTTTGCCGTGTCCTTCAGATGCTGGCTCGTCAGATCGGGAGTCGAGCCTGGAGCTGATCAAGCTGGACATCTCAAGAACCTTCCCCCACCTGTGTATCTTCCAACAGGTCAGTGAGAGAAGCTCAGACACCCTGTAAAACACTGGCAGTCTTTAATTGTTCAAAAAAAAAACTTTTGTTCGTCTTCATTGAGAAAATCTCTCATTCAGCGTTTTTAGTTCAACGCGGTGTTACCGTGGTGATCTTTCACTCTGACGTTACTGTATCAAAGTAAACCTTTTGGAAATTTCCAAGGAGGAGCGGATGTGTGTGTGAGTGTATTTCTGGCCTCTTTGTTCCATTGTCTTCATTCTCTTTTTGTCCATCATCAGGGCGGGCCATATCATGATGTGCTGCACAGCATTCTGGGAGCATACACTTGTTACCGGCCAGACGTTGGCTACGTAAGTCACACTCACAGAACACAGCATTACATCCTGTTGTGATACTTCAGCACATTTTATACTTATTCTGTGAGAAAACAAACCTCATGTGATGAAATCTTTCAACACAGATCAGAGACTGGCTGTTGTTTTATGCACATATCTCTTCATATGTGGGATGGGGTTCTTTTTGCCTTTTTGACAATACTATACTGTGAAAGACAACATATTATTCATGAGTACACAGGCTTTGGTATCGCACAGTTCTGCTCTTAGCATATTATGAAAGTTAAAAATGACACCTCACAGTTGTGGATCACCCACGTAACACCCTCACGGTCTATTATTACCTTCAATAACCAAGAGTTTGATTGCGGTCTTGATGACTGACAGCTTACAGGTATGAGATTTCCACTGTGGCGTCTGTCAGACAAGAGGAGCTCGGTTCCATCCTGAGGCCTCCCTGGTTTTAAGAGAAAAAGATGAGCAGTCTGTGGCTGCCAGAGACGATACTACACAGCGGAGCATCTCGCTCGTGGCTTTTTCCTGCGCTCTGCTATCTGTGCACACTTGTACTATATCTACAGCTCACGTCTCTAAAGTGGGAAATTCCCTAATATATATGGTATAGTGCAGTTTGGTTTATGCTTGCATTATTAGTTTGTTTTTTTTTTTTGTAGAAAGGGTTGATCCTCTCAATAAGAGATGCAAACAGCTTTTCTAAATAAGTTCTAACATAATGAACAACTCACTGTTTAACATCAGCTGTTTCTGCTCCGTCTCCTTGTGGCTCTATAACACACCCATGATGGCTGCAGACAGATTGGATGGAACTTTCCTCACATTAATACATGAAACTACCAGGAGTGTCTGATCTCCATCCTGATTTCTACATTGCTTTTCACAGTTTGAGGCATGACTAGAACTTTTATAAAGTAGAAATGGGCAGCTTTTTTTTTTTTTGCTTTAATTTTTCCATTAACTTGTTTTTTTTTTCTGTTATGGGCTAATGAGTGTACAAACTCACTCCTTTTTTCTTCAAACGTTACTCCCCCCTCTACCCTGACATCAACCCCGGCTGTACTTGTTCGTGTGAAGCAATAGGCTAACGTTACTCAAATTGCAATGAACATCATTACAATAGCTTTCTTTCTCTTATTTCCACTGTGGTGTTGAAACGGAGAGCGATCCCGTGTTGTGTTCAGGTGTTTTTGCGATAGCGGCACAAACATTAGCTCCATTTGGCCCTCTTCTGCTGCAGTGGTATGATGATTTTCCAGCTGGAGAATTGGCACCACCTACTGCTTATCTTTATGAACCTCCACCTAATAAGCACATAATGATAGTGGATGGAAACAAGTATTCACTTGCTTTTTTCCCCCCTAATTTACTTGAAATTCAGTTAAAATGTTCGATACATTTGGATAGAAACATGCCCGCTGACTTTGCCCTAACATACTGTATATAAATCAAAACTAATCTGATTATGTCACTTCTCTTATAAGTCTGTGAAAATACAGATAAATGAGCTGCAAACATCTACTGAATATGTTTGTAAATTCATGAATAATAATAAACAAGTCATTATTATGAATCATTTATTATTTAAATTAAATGTGCACTCATAAACGAGGCAGATAATCACCGTGGGGGACAGGGCTCACCCCTGCAATAATTGTAATTGACACAACACGGTTATTGAGATAATGACACGTACGTGAGTTCACACCTCTCGAGTGACCACTAGTGATCGAATCTCACATCACCGCTCTACATTCAAATAAACAATCGAGCAGTTTTGTCGGTTGAATATTCATGACTGCTTTTTTTGTTGTTTTAGTTCAGGCATTACTGACGAAGTCAGAGAGAGAGTGAAAGCGTGCGTCT
>JAJHUR010117523.1:0-11322 GCA_027495735.1 Lutjanus campechanus | reverse complement strand
GGCCACTTTCCCTGCGTGGTTCAAGGACAGACCACAAGGCCACTCAGAGAAACCTGAATGCCTAATGTGAGTCTCCTTCCTCATCCAGGAGTCTCTACTCAGAATACTGTCATTGATCATTATGAAGAAACTGGCAGACAGCATGGGACACTGTCCAACACACCGGCTGCCCAGCATTCCCCCACATTGTTCTAGCCACTGATTTTGACCACATCAAAGACCTTGACGTCCATCACCAGTACCTCTCACAGAGACAGGATTTCTTGGGCAAGCTGGTGAACATGGGAAGGGAAAGAGGGGTCCTTTCTCATTCATCAGCAGGCAGAATTGTCTCAGTGTAGGTATGAAGGTGTGGAGTCATGGAGACAAAGCCGGATTTTATTGCCTTTAGCTGAGAAACTAAGATAGTCTTTAAATTAGACAGAACGTAAAAGGATACAGGTGTAGGTAGCTAAGCAATGTACTGCTGTGGACAGGGTTAACAGCTAAACCTATTTTAGCCACCTAAAAAATCTGAATATTCAGGGGTAGATCTAGAGAAATATTCATGGAGTAGCAAGAAAGTGGCATGGAAACCTTAAGGGGCAGTAAAATATATACAATATATGCTAATTTAACCAATATACATCAATAACTGTTTGGAAAGGCCCCCAAATAAAGATATATTTTAACTCAAAACCATTATTGTAGCACATGGATAAACCATTGTGTAATGTGGCATTACAAATCAATAAATTTTTCTTTGGAATCTTGAGACATTTTCTTAATGCACGTCTTTTTTCATTGAATATAAACCCATCATTAGCCTATAATGTGGACAGAAAAGAGAATTGAATTGCATGTGTTTGACCGTCATCTTTTGCTTCATTCACTTTACACCTCAGAGTTTTGGCTTCAACCAGCCACAACTTTGGCATGGCATCCTTGTTGGCAAAGTAACTTTCTAGATCTGCCCCTGACAATATTTTCACCACTTTACCTTGCTGTCAGACAGCCTTTTCCAATGGGAAACTGCTGTCATAAAAGCCAAATATCGCTCTCTCCAAAGCAATCAAACTCCTTTTGCAAAGTCAGTAATTTACCTTGCAGAACACAGGTGTTGCTTTTCTACCACTGCCTCAATCAGTTAGTTTGTCTGTGTTATTGTATGACTTTGGTCAATCCAAAGTAACCCCTTAAAACACTGAAAGCACATATGATGCCAGTTTCTCCACAGACAAGGCTGTCTGATGGTAGGCTAAAGCAATGAAAATATTCTAAATGTAGCATACACTTAAACTGATGCTGATTTTTGTTGGTGGGTCTTTTTTGGGTGGCTAAAATACATTTTGCTGCTGACCCCGGGCACAGCAGTACATTGCTTAGCTACTGTCACCAGTACCCCTGCTGCTTCTCCAGACTGGGGACATGCCAACTCAGATCTACTGTAGGTAAGACACTGACGATGGACATGTACCCATGCAACCCCACTTCAAAAAATGAAACTCATTCTTTTACTTTTTTCTCAGATACTTTTATTTTGTTGGGTTTTTTTCCACCACGTTTTACAAATTAAATATAGAACACAGCAGCCACAAAGATCAAACTGTGGTCAGCCTTAGCACTTTCTGACTCCTCGTACATTACCAATAATCATCATAGTCAATGAAAATATTTTAACAGTCACATTAGTGAGTCCAAATGGGAAACCACAGCCCTGTCCAAACATCAACAGTCTGCTAAGTTTAATCTGAATCCTGGCTGACATTTCACTGTCCAGTTCATCCTTCCCCCAGATAGCATTCTTTTGTCTGTTTAGTGTATTTGTCTAGGATGAGACTGAGAGGGGCCGTTTTCCAACTTTTTCCCATTTTTATAAAAAGTTCAGCTCTGATGCATTTTAACCCATATGCCTTGAAAATGAAGAATGAGCACACCATACGCTTTTTAAATTAAATCTTGATGATACAAACCCCTGCAATACATGTAACAGAACCTGAAGAGTTCCTTGATTCTTTCTCATTTCCCCGAAGAGCAAATCCCACATCCAAGTGACACCTTCCACTTCCAGTTTTGGTTTTTAGTTTGCGTGCACTGGCAGCCACCACCTCTGTTTTCCCTTCATAGGAAAAAGAGAAACCACTCATAGGATAAACCTTTGACGTAACTTTCTATTGTATTATCTGATCTCTCGCTGCCACAGAGATCTCGTGTCAGATTATTCACATCTGCATCCCAATTCCTTGTATTGTCTTTTAGTCAGTAGGGTGAAGTCCCCTCCAACGATCTCCGTACTCATGCCAACAATGGTAAGAGAGCCTCAAAGCTGCCTTGGCAACAAATTGTACAAGATGCTCATTCATTTATTCATGGGCCCGTGTGTACTGTGTCAGTAAAAACAGAAAAATTGCATGATGCAATTATGTGCAAAATAAGAAAAGTGACACCAATTTAGCGATAAGCAATTACAGAATACTTGTGATGATACAAAAGATTAAAAATGAAGAATGGAGGGCTCAGTTTAGTTATTTTTATTAGCACATAAAGATGAAAACATATCAAAATGAGCAAACAATAAAAACTGAGAACAAGCACAAAATAATCAGTAAGTAGCAGCTACCGGTAAGCTACCCCGTGATTTCTTTTAAATTTACCATGAAATGGCAAGCGGAGTACTTACTGGTTTTGTGTTGGCAGCTAAGGGGGGACATGTCATTTGGAATTTACAGTAGCCAAAAGCGCTGTGTGTTATGCTCCCACTCCCTGCAGCTTAAGCGGTCCATAGATGCAGCTAACACTAGGAGGGGAGCAATGATATTAGCTGAATCTTCTCGCACTGAGAGCTCCAAGTGAAGATGATCTGAGTGGGACTAAAACAGCCTCAGAGACGAACAGAAGCCAGTTTGTCAAAAGAGAATAGGCTACAGTACTGAGGTGGTTCTGATGGTTCGGCTCCCAGCAACCAGAAAATAAAATAAATCCAGTCTAAATATGATCCTGTTTCACTCAAATCAGTAAATAAATTTATAAAGTTTTGCTTGCACCCAGAAACACTCCAGTCCACTCTGGTGAACAGATGTATTTTCCTTCCATGCTGAGCTGTGTCATAAGCAAGAAAGCATTACATTGGATGCAAATTTAGTAATGCCCCTGAGTGCAGGATGAGCCATCAACAGTTTTGAATCATTTTCCAAGAAAAACTCTGAAATACTATTAAAAATACCAGAGAATATCTACAAGAGAGTAAAACGTCTTTCTTGTCATTGTTGGGCCAGACACTGGTGTACAGGTGAGGTATCGTGCCATACATACAGTATGTAATATAAACACTTAAACATTGATTTTGACTTCATGGGAACTTTGATGTAGGATAAAAAAGCAATTTTCCTTAAAGGTCTTTGAAAATATATGGTGAGGGTGCTCTTCTAAGTGACTAAGAAGGTCAGTCTGCGTAAAAACACCACTTACAATAAATCTCAGCATGCTATAATGACTTGAAGTGCATCTAACTTTTGAGGATGAAACACTTACCCCCTGGTGGCTTGAAAGATTACAATGAAAGATTGTGTGTTGCAGAAAGGTGCAGGAGCTGTTTGAGACTTCTTTCTGGATGTGTTCAAGCATTTTCCCAATATATAGCCTACAAATTCAGATAAAGTCTTATTTGAGGTACTGGAGCATATAATAGTATGGTAAATTGGCTGGCAGTCATATAACACTTTCCTACCTTAACAGACAAAGCACTTTTCAATACTGCCTCTCAGTCACCCAGTCACATTCACTGTCAAGGTGGTGGCCTGCTCACCAGGAGCACCTGCTGTTCCACCTGGGCCACAGCTGCCAAAATAGGAAGTGAATTCAAGCACGAGGCACTTGAAGACTGTCCCTGACCCAAAACTTTCCATAATAAGTGAATGTGTGTGGGCACTGTGTTTCCTCCTCACACCTTGTCAGTGTTGGGAGTCCTTTGTAACTGCAGTGAATCCAGACTGCCTGGAAGTAGAAAGATACATTTTACAACCTTCTATCAAGAAAAATGGATCAGTGTGTTAATGATAAGACCATTTTGGGTGGAAAATCACTTCATGTGTAGATATTGGTACACTACACGCATGTAAAATTCTATATATTATATTCACATCCCACCAAAAATGCTAACACTGATACAAAAAATATGTAGAAACTAGAATTACTGCCTTGCAGTTGAATGCCTCCATTGCCCAGTCAATTTGCAGTTTACCTCCATGTCTGTCCAGAGTCATGAGATACAAGTTGTGAAAACTTTAATATAAAATGTCACCACTTCATCATTTTATCCAATCAGATATGGGAAAACTTCACAGGCAACATTGGTATATTTTTACTTCTGTATTATTATTTATCTCAGGATGTTTTAGAGTTCCCCCTAAATTTCTCAAAGTAGGCTTTCAGGGGAGCTCATGTCCGTTTCAGGGGAGCTGAGCCCCCCTTAGCTCCCCTGTAATTCAAACCATGAGGATGGACATGAGGTCACAGTGACCTTTGACCACCACAATGGTAATCAGTTCATCCTTGAGTCCAAGTGGACATTTGTGGCCAAGTTTGAAGGAATTCCCTCAATGTGTTCTTGAGACATCAAGTTCACAAGAAAGGGATGGACAGACACACAACCTGAAAACTTCATGCCTCTGGCTATGTCTGTCTCCAGCACAGAGGCGTTAAAAAAAGAGAGAGTGAGAGAATGAGAGATCTCTAATCCTTTATTTTAGGGAGCCAAGAGGTCAGTTCACTTATTTAAGACATTTGAATATATCAAATTAATAAAGTTAAATCATTTTATTCATTTAATAGAGTTTTATATTTTATACTGTCCTCATCTGACTAGTTGCTGCTTTATCAGTGTAATGATCTGTCCTTATCTAGCCTCGGCTGGTCTCTCTGGTCTGCAATTATTTCCTGTAAGCCCTGTGGTCATGTTATAGTGTGGCTTCCTCTGATTCTGCTACCAAACTCTCAATGACGTGTCTTTCATCCACTCTCTTCACATAGTTTTGCCTCCCCCTGGGCTTACATATACTCTGCCTGTGCTGACGCTTTTACAGGTCTTGCATGGCTATTATTTCATAGCTTCCTCTTTCTTTTCTCATGTCTCAATCTTCTGCGTGGTCTCTGCTGATAGCCATTCCTTCTGTTGTTGTTTCCTTGTACCCAGTACTTGTTGATAGGTGAAAACTGCTTTACATCCTGCCAGAGGGCATCAAGGTGGTTCTCCTCCTCATATAGCTGATGATGTAGTAGGAACATGAGGCTGGGTGCCAACCTGTAATCTGTCTGGATCTCTGGAGCCTTGCAGGAACTATACGTTTTGTATTGCCTCATTGTGAAGTTCTCTCACCATTTCAGGCTCAGTCTTGCAGTCTCTTTTTGCACCTACTCCTTTCTTTACCTGTACATCCTGTAGTGTCTGTTGAAACTTCTTTGTAAGTGCTGGGAACTGACTAAGGAATCCTGACAGTCTTGTGAGCAAAAGTGTGTTTTCCAGTGATCAAGGTGTTCAGTGCACAGATGTGTATATCTCTCCCTGTTCTCATTATTCTTATTCACAAACGCATGCTCTCCAATGATCTCTTTGAATCACTTCAGGATGCTGGTTCCCCATCAACATGTATTTTTTGTGTCTGTCTTGTCTCTTAAACAAGCTCTGTCTGAGCTCTGTCTGAGCTTGTCTAAGGATGATTGACTGTACCACAGAAGAAGCCCTTTGCTTCCATACTTTGGTCACTTGGTAGTGCATGACAAAGGAGTTCATTGTGCAGCATTCCAGTCAAAGTTGCAGGTTGGAAATCTACATTTGAAATCTTCTACTTCTAACCACCAAGCATTCCGTCGCACAATGCTGAACATAAATAACTGATGTTTCTTTTACAATTGTACAAGCAACTGAACTCTCAGCACTGTTGCCTCCTTGCATACATAAATGAAACAGAGAAGATAAACAACGCTTGAGGTAAAAGATGGCATCACACATTTTATTTTATGGCACTTCTACTTGGAAATGTATCATAATATTACATTTGCTAACCTAAGACAAATATCTGATCCAAATATACTGACTGTGGCCATCAGGCCCAACATGCCTCCAAAAGTACTGAGAGTGGACTTTTGATCTGTGAGACAAAAAGGTAAAACTGAAAAGATTTTCATTAGTACTATTTGCAAGTATATTACGGTGCCCTTTCTGGAAAAAAAATCTATTATGTTACTCCTACTATTTTGTGACTGAAAAACCACAATTATGTACCCCATGCCACAAAAATCACGAACATCATCAGTGGCAGTAGCAGGCTGAACAGTGAGGGCTGTTAGTGCTGGGAGGATATGATCTCTCACCAGCTTCCCATCCAAAACTGACACTGCTGTGGAGTAAGCCAGGTTTTTATGGTGGTTTAGCAAGGGTTTTGTTCACAGCCACCATTAAAGCGCTCCACTCAGTGCTACCTAGACTTCACAAACTCAACCTATGATACAGGTGTAACTTTAGCCTTATTATGCAATAATTTGTATGGACAGTTATACACATGCATTTGTTGACAAGCTGAAGGATTTTACACAAATTCAACTGCATACTTTTTTTTTCATTGTGACATCACTGAGATTAACATTAACATAACAAAAAGAATATCAAAAAAGCTGAAATGTTGCTAGCATTTTGAACCCATACACTGATTACTAAGTGTTTGAATGTAGTAGTTTGAATGGAGCATTTTAGTAACTGAATAAAATGTTCTTGGCGACATTATAGGCAAAATTCTACATAATATATGTTGGACAGGGTAATTTATAGCAAGCTAACTGAGAAAGGTTTGCAAGGTTGCAAAATTTCAAGGCTTACTTGGTGTGAGGTTGACAAGACTCAAACTTTTTGGTATGAGATGAATTTAGAGGTCAGATGACTTTTGGCATCTGTGCGAGAGGGATGAGATTAACAAGGTTACAGCCTACATAGCAATTTTTCATAATAATGTTGGTCATGTACCCTCTGCTATTCTGATCATCGTTGTTTTCCCGTTAGCCATGAGACGGATCACAACAGCTAACATCAGAACAGCACAAACGTCTATTTTATTCTCTTCACCTCTGCCATGGTGTCCACTCTACAAATACCAAGTTAGCCTCTTCTTACAGCGAAGACCCACACTTGGTGGTATGTGACATGGTGCCATAAAACATTAGACTTCTCGCTGGAGATTGTACCCGCTCAACCCAAGTTCACGGTGCAAGAACAAAGAGGAGCTTTTTGTTGTATTATAAGTCAGGGTACCATCAACATGATTTTGAAGCTGTTATTTTAAGGTAAACGGTTCCATAATGTTGGGTTAGATAATCAGAAACTACTCTTTGCCTTACTGACAAATGAAAAGGTAAGTTTCTGAAGCCCAATGTACTTTTCTCACATCTCTATATTTTAGTGTGTATAAAGATAGGAAGACAGAATAGACACCACAGGACTGGAAGACATGATATCAAGATAACCATGAAAGGTGACCTTAACCTTTTGCAAAACTACAAAGGTATCGCACTGCCTTCAGTACCTACGAAAGGTAATTCACAAGATTTTGTTGGAAGGATGAACACTGGTATAGGACCAGAAGATGTGAGACTAACGGGCAGGCTTTTGCATGGATAGATTCTTCCACTGCAGATAATCATAAAACAACCACTGGAGTACAATACTTATTTATGTTGTGGAGTTTGATTAGGCACTACACAAAAGCTCTCAGGGACTCCTTTTAGGCATGGCATGCACGGGGCCATCTTTCAACAAGTTTGGGGCTTAAAAGCCAGACAAGGGTGCCTGCTGTCACCATTTCTGTTTCTAATCACCACTGATTGGTTCATGAAGACAGTATTCACAAGATAAGATAAAAGAAATTCAACTTTGTGGACCCCGTTCAATGGCCTGGGCTTAGATAGAGATGATAATTACTTTACTTTCACTTTCACAGACACTAACAGATTCACATTAACTCACATTAACTCTGTGGTATGGAGCCAGTCGTGTTAGAGACAATACCCAAGACAGAGGTGAAGACATGTATTTATCTGAGCAGAGTTTGTGAAAACAAATCAAGACACTGATGCAGACATGAGGGCAAATATTTGTTGTTTGAAAAACACTGGAAAGTCTAATAAGATCAGACCAAGAAAAAACAAATGTAGTGGAGAATCTCCACCTCCCTTCTTGTGTAACTGGCGCATTCAGTCCGGTAAAATCAACATAGTCCATAGAGGCAAACTGGTTCACGCTCAATGTCAAAAATCTTATGAAGTTCATGTGCAGGCTGCATAAACAAAGTCATAATACAGGGCAGAGACTTGGTGAATATAAGCCTTTAAGAAAATACAAACCTTTAGAAGCAGCTGCCTTTGAGTGATTATACATATCCAACAGCCAGACACTATAAATACTGACCTTGGGCAGAAAACACATTAGTCAAATCTGCACACAGCTAATTTAATAAAAGGCCATTTTCAATGAGTTTTTGGAGAGCATACTTGTTTCAGACATGTACAAGTCTAATACACATTTATAGATTTGTGTATGCTTTCACAAATCTGAGTACACACATACGGATTGAGATCCAGTTTCTCAACTCTCCACACACATTTGCAAATAATAGTGCTACAGTAATAATGCTGTGAACAAGTGCTCTGATTTCAGCATAATTAAGGTCTATTGTTTGCAAGACAAGCCCACTATATCGTTTTCAATAGTGCCCAGATTCAAGACCAATTCTGTATCTAGAAATATGGATTCAGCATTGTGAAAATAATTATATACTCCACTGTGCATCAGTGCACTCTGAGAAAAAGCCTGTACCTCGTGCAAGGATGCAGCATAATGGAGCCTCTGCTTCAAAAAGACCTGAGAGCTTATCATGGCATTTTCACTACATGTGGTGGTATTTGTGGATGTTAATACTTAAAGTTCATCCTCAGATGCGCTCAGGGAGAAAAATCTACAAAACAGCAACGATGAGGAAGCAGAAATGTTTAAAAAAGATGAACATAACTCTTACTTTAGATATTAGTTCACAGTAGTTTGTGTTAAAGCTGTAGTGCGTAACTTCTGTCACGCCCTAGAGGAATTCTGCGTTATTACAACAATAAAGCCGGCACTTCCATATGACGTATGCCCAGGTGTACACCGTACACAAAGTAACACTCGCTACACACCTTGTACACAAAGTAACACTCGCTACACACCGTGTACACAAAGTAACACTCGCTACACACCATGTACACAGAGTTACACTCGCTACACAGTGTGTACTGCTCGTCACGGTACACAGAGTAACACTCTCTTCACACCGTGTACTGCTCGACACTGTCTCTTGCTACACAACGTGACGAACACCAGGCTGCTAACATTAATTACGTTCATAGCACCATTTCCAAGAAAATAATAAAGTACTAGGTCCAGTATATGTAACAGCAACACATACTACTCCTAATGTAATTATAAACCAAGTCACTTACTTATCCAACAGCAGCAAGGCAACATTCGTGTCTGCTCTCAGCCCCATTTCTTCCTTCAGGGCTCTCCACCGAAGAAAAGCGACGCCAATAGAAATCCGTGTTTGCCTTCTCCGTTCGTCACTTTCCTTCTTTGCTAATAGCCCTTCAGCCGAATGTCCAGGCTTTTTCTTTGTGGTAGGATCCACTTCTGAACCCTGTCTCGGCCGCTTCTTTGGGTTCTCCGCCATGTCGCTTTCTCTTTCTACCTGCGCTCCTGCCTCTTGCTATGAGACTCTCCGCTCTTCCTCCCCCTCCCTTCTTGTTGGGAGGTAAAACGCCAGCACGGGAATGTCGCCAGACGACAAGCAAATTAAAAATGATATATATTGGAAAGTACCGCAGGATGTTAGAGGAGCCGATCGGCTTAATCAGCATTGTGTCATCTCCTCTATTAGTGGCTTGGGTGAAACGGACATTTACGGACATGTAGAAGTTACGCACTGTAGCTTTAAGTACACACTTAAAAATGTTGGGTTAAAAACAACCCAATTTGGGTAGTTTTCCAACCCAACACTGGTTAAATATCTGTCTCTTATACACATCTAGATGTGTATAAGAGACAGTCATAGAAATGTCAAATTATGATCTTTAAATCATGAGATTTTGTTTTTTAAATATTATAACATTCTAATATACCATAAGAAAACACTATTATTTTTTATTTGTTTTATTTAACCTAACGGGCCCTTGTCATTAAACACCACAAAAACATAAATTAACATGTAATAAATATATTAGAAATGTTCAATTTTGATATTGAAAAATGCCACATTGAATCAAAATTTATAAATTAGGTATGTAACGACACCAAAAGTATGATAATACCAGGATATAAAGTCCATGATATGATATTTATTGTGATATTAAAAAGCAAAGAAAAAATACTACTTGAAAAAATCTTTATTAAATAATAAATCTGATGTGTACAGCATATTGTTCATATAGAGTGCTTCTGTTTTCCTTTTTGATAAAATAAAAGTAGCCAGCCTAAACATATTCAAAAACTTGAACATGGATGAATTATTGAATTATGTACTGTATGTACAATTCCAAAACAAAAACAACACAGCAGTCAGTAACAGTTGTTTTGTACAATAAATTAAAAATAAAAAAATATATATTATAAAATAAAATAATTAACCATGTAATATCAAGGGAGATATCGCTATAGTCCAGTATAGTATTGAAATATTTTCTTTTACAATATTCGACATACTGTGACATCCCAATGACAAACTATTAAACCCACAGGTTTTTTTGTTTTTTTTTTGTTTTTTTTACTACACTTTCTCCACTAAGATGAAGCGATAAGCACGTAAGTGTAAATAGTTGAGTTCTACCTTTGTTGCTCAATGTCAGTTTCATCAGACACTGACTACTACATGAGAACATTTTGTTTTCAACCACAAGAGACGACAAGAAGAGAGAATTTATGGACCCTTTGTGCTGGGTGGGACTCCACACTGAACTTCAGACACTCTCTGTGAAATTAAAAATATTTGAGGACACATCCTAAATTATTGCGGACCATATTTGCAACCATTGTCCTCCAACTTCTCTCCCATGAAATCCTGGTCTGATGCATGTGTGCACAGAGACCATATGTAGAGTCATTTGTTTTCCCTGTTGATTATGTACAAACACAGTTCAATCAGGAGAGACTCTGAGTAAGATGAATTGTTTATTGCACGTGCATGAATCACACAGAAGTCTTTGGCGGTTAGACCCCATTGCAGCGAATAGAATATGGACATATATAAATAGGGGGTGATGAGCATGAGTTAG
>JAJHUR010117522.1:6016-16467 GCA_027495735.1 Lutjanus campechanus | reverse complement strand
TCTTTTGATATAAAGTAATTAATATTTGAAACCTGGACGCTTGTAAAATAGGGTTAATCTTTGACAACAAGTGTGTGCCTAATTAATCTGATCTTACCATCCATGTCTTGGCCCAGGCAGTAGCACCAGTGGCTCCGGATGCTCTCCATGGCATCCCGGTCTTCCTGGCATAAAGCCGAGTCCCGGCTCATCAGGTGAAGGCAGGGGATGACGGCCTCCTCCATGATGGCGATGCCCTCCTCCACGTTGGTCTCCTCGCCGCTGCAAAACAGCCGCGATGCGTTTTCGTTCAGTGTCTGCGTGGTGGATGTTGGGAGGAGGAGGAGGAGAAGAATGGAGAAGATAGTAAAATTTATGCTCAGTTTTCATGGAATTGCAGATGTTCAAATTCACCCCTTTTCCCCCCCTGAACACTTCAAGGACATCTTGTTCATGTTGGCTTGGAGGCCGAACTTCATGTGATACGATCTAAAGCTCCAGAACAGCTACTCAATGGAATTTGTGGGGAGACTGTTTTTCAGCTAATGGTTCCAAGGTCAATAATGAACTTTGAACTTCAACAGTCATTGTTTAAAATCCAACAAAAATTAAGTGCTGCCAACACTGTATATTCTACTGAGGTTACAAGTAGGACACTGAGCCAAATCCTTCTTCCTTTGTGCTTCCTGTTAGTCCTTTTTTCTGTCTAGAACTTTAGTCCAGAGCAGCACATTTAAGCAAATAGTGGCCAAATGTTGTGAAAGGTGAGGACATCGATAGTTCCCAGCAGATGACTGCTTGTATACAAGAAATATATTACACAAGCAGACAGCCATCACAGTTACATTTTCACAGAAGGATTGAGCTCAGTGCAACCATGCATCACAATAATAATTACACTGTAGTTCCTCATACTGACTGCACAGTAACCCTACTCACAGTGAGACATTTCCTCCTGTAAACTGCTATTAGAGACTTGTCCACGCCACGTTTCTCTCCGTTCTTCAGCAGGGAGGCGTTGGTCTCATATGCATGAGCCAGGTAGGTCAGTGCTTCACGCATCCTGCAGCACAAACACACAAGGTAAACAATCAAATTCAAATTCAACCTAGAAGAGTGCACTCTAGAGTGCAGATTTCAACCAGGCAACAGATGGTGAAACACCGACCGCAATGCCACCACATTTACTAGATGCAACCAGCGGAGATTTTTGAATAAAGTTTATAGTACGGTGTAAGTTTTCTTATAAAAAATGTATGCAAAGTCTTTAATAAGGTATTTTTGTGTAACATTGTCTCATTTTTCTTTAAGATGCAGAGAATAGTGTAATGGTATTGTAACTGAGCATCTAACTCAATAAACTTAATAGGGAAACAATAAGCAGGACGGTAAGTCCAAACTTCTCTGTTTAAACCTGGTTATTTATCTAGAACATTACATCATTTAGTTAGAACATTTACAACAACATAATAGATATGGAATTCTACATTTTTCACAAAAGCTGAAATTCTAAATAACTGACACTTGACACTTGAAGAGCTGATTAGATTTGCCCCAAGTAACTGACTGCAGCAAGTAACCACTATCATGTTCAACTTTTCATGTTTAAAAAATACCAAACTTAATGAAAATTGGTTCAGAATTACTCAAGTTACAGCTGTGTCAGTGACAGACAGTGAAGTCTGCATCTCTCATTTGTTTATTAGCAGCCCTTAAACCCTCGCAGATGCATAGTGGTGACAAACAGCAGAGGCCAACAAGGTACTCTTAAGATGGTGGGGATTTATTTATTGTATGGTGCCTACCTTTAGTGGATCATAACATAACAGGTATAGAATTAATTTGCAGATACTCCCCTTTTAGGGCTGAAAATTTAATCTAAATTTTATCGAAAATGCATGCATTCCATCTAATATTGCATATCACATCAGAATTGCAATATCTGTCAAAATAATCACAATTAGATATTTTCTCAAAATCGGTCAGCCGTATCTAGTTTAAGATAAGACCAAATTTTTCTATGGGTGTCAGTTTTTGAGCCATGACAAAGGCCAAAATATGCCCTGCAACAGACCCTGCAGTTGTTGCTGACTTCCAATCATTACCAGCTGGTTAAGAGTAGTGAGGAGTCAGCAGCTGGTATAAATCAGAGCAATTAATAAAACAGGTTTTTCAAAAAGGTGTGAATCACAGCAACCACAAGAGGCCCTTGAGCATACAGTCTTTTACACGAACATTTTAGGCTGATGGGTCCAGTAGTATGGGAGATAAGTTGCGTGTCATAATGATCAACATTATCATATCAAATACAATATAATAAAGGCATTAAATAACTGTTAGATTCAATTCAACTTATGACCATACAGGACAGAAAAGTTGTCCATAATGTTTGGAAGGAAGTCCGGCAGAAAGAATATCATGTGAAGCTGTGATACTTTTATAGATGTCATCATTGAGAGACATTTATGACAGAGCTTCTTTGTCTTAGTGTATGACAACAGTCAAAATATTTTAAAGCTAATACTGCACACTGACGTTTGTCCCCACATACTGTAGACACATTTTGTCTCAACTTCTGAACACAGCCTGGCCTCCCTGGGCAGCCTGTTCTGCCTGTGACAGCCTGTTCTATGGCCAGACTGTGTTTAATTATTCTGTAAACTGTCAATGTTTTCTTTAGTCTTTTTTTTTTTTATCAGTGACAGTGGTCAGGTACTTTGCCACCATTTACTCTCTGTTTATGGTCAATTATAAATCAAATTTATTTTGTGATTTGGTGTTTTTGTTCCAATATTTGTCATAGTTTGCTTTTTGTTTTGAGATGATTTGTCTGAACCATATTGTTTGGTGTGTGTCATAAAGCCCTGGTATGTGTGTATGTGTGTGTGGGCAGAGCTTCAGGACCAGCTGGCAGAGAGGACTCTTATCTTTGTTCATCTCTTGGCACTGGAGGGCTTGTACTGGCAGGAGTCGGGGTCGCTAGACAGGAGGTGTTCACAGAATTTGATGACTCGCTTGGAATTTTAATTATTATGAAATATTGGCCAGGTTCTGCCCTGCATGGATTATTGGCTGTGTTTCTATAAACTCGAGTATGTTTTTGCACAATTCTGCATGCAGGGCTTCCAGTGGATGTTTTTCCCATTTTGGGAGGTCTTGGCTGAATCCCACACTTCACTACCATATAAGATTATTGGGTCTGTTACTGTATATGTTCAGTTACTGTGTCATTCTCTACATAAACTGCAGTCCCACTACTGGCCAAACAGTACGAAACATCGTTTTGTGGTATTTAAACTGGTCACTGTCATTAATTCTCAAGCTTCACTGAATTCAGTCAGAATGGTATTCATATGTAAATGAGACCTTAATTCTTCTTCTTCTCTTGTACAATGTAAGAACATTAGTGGCTGCAGGCTGATTTTGACTATATTGAGTCTTTTTCTCTACAGCCCTATTTGCATGGCAAGAGCATTACCAGATGACCTCGTGTGATTTTGAAATTACCCGTCCACATCTGTGTTTCATGCAGCACATTTGAAGTAAATTATGCATTTTACATTTTAGTACAATTTACTGACATTATTCCCCAGATATGATGTCAAGGCTCTGCATTATATCAAGTTTCAGAATTAGAATGTCTGTTCTTCAGCAGCCACATTAATAATATAGTTCAGAGTTGTTTTGCCCACTTTGTGCATGTGTTAAAAGCATAAATACACATTTGAAGCTAGAGCTGCAACTAAGGATTATTTTTATGGTTGATTAATCAGTTGATTATTTTCTTGATTAATAGTTGTTTGCCTATAAAATGTCAGAAAATGATGCTAAATGTTGATCAGTGTTTCCCAAAGTCCACGACAACGTCCTCAAATGTCTTGTTTTGTCGACAACCCAAAGATAGTCACTTTACTGTTACAGAGGAGCAAACAATCCAGAAAATATTCACATTTAAAAATCTGGAATCAGAGAATTTTGGCTTTTTGTTGAAAAAATAAAAGTGCAAACCAAGTGGCGATTAATGTAATAAGAGATTAAAAATCGATTCATCGTTGCACCTCACCTTAAACCTCAATGAAGCTGAATTCAGAGCACAGCTGTCCAGAGTAACTACATTTTTGGTTAAAACTGAGTTATAACTGAAAATATATATGTTTTATCTTGTGACAAAATTTCATAAGTCAATTTTGCTTTATTTTAGAGAAAAATAGCGGTTTAAAAATTGCAGCAACTACAAAATCTGGCCACTGGAGAAAAACTCTCTCAGCCATTTTTCTCAGTTTTACCCCTTGTGTTGTTGCTGCAGTTGTTGCAGTCAAATTACACACTTCTTCAGTTGTCTGACAACAAAAAAACAAAACAAATGTTCAATAAAATTACAACCAAAAATAACAGAGATGCTGATTTGTATGGGCCTAGTATTGTCACATGACCTCTGTGTTTTGCAAATATGCTTCCTGTGGAATTTTCTTTTTACAAATTATAGACCTGGCAGACGTCCCAAGGTAATACTAGTCCCATGTAAATGTTCACTGCTCTGGTCAAGTTCCAGAAAGATTCTGAAACACAAAGAAGCAGGCTGATATTGATCTGCAGCAGTGACCTGACACATGCTGGTAAGGTAGCGTATGTGTTCATATGTGTGTGTGTGTGTGTGTGGTGAACGCTGAACACCTACTTCCCATGCTGGTAGTGCTCCAGCCCAGTCAGCAGGTAGACAAACACTGTTCTGAACATCGTGTAGTCATCATGCCACTGCTGTGAAAGACAGAGCAGACAGGACAACAATCACTTCATTTGTACTATGTGCTGTTTTTAAATTGTCTAATTACACTGTAGAGGTGCAACTGGTATTTATATTTATATATAAGACAGCGAAAAAATACTTTATTTAGTCATTTTTTCTAGTTTTAAGTTCAGAGAAACAGTCACGTTTTACTCGTCTCTTAAAGGATTAAGCTGCCATGTTCTACTTTTTTATAATGAAAAGGCCAAACCAACAGTGTCGTCGCTCAATTCTTTATGACTTCTCAATCTCACTTGTAGCTCTCAGCTCCAAGCCAACTGGTTCCTACTGATAATAAATGGTTTTTAAAAAAGGCACTATTTCCCAAACAGTTGCTCAGGACTTAATAGCGCATTTGCTAGGAACTATTCTCAGTTGTGTGCACTGGTGAGTACAGCAGGAGGATGGTGCATGTGGGATCAAAATAAACTCCAGCGGCCTTGTTAATCATAATGAAGGAACATGTCATCCAAGTGAACGGTTTGGCTAACTAATGTGATTTTAATCATTTTTTGGACCACAATGGAACTCATGACACAGTGGAATGAGCTACATCAGGCTTTGGATTAATTCATTGTTGGTTTTGGTCTTTTCACAGGATTTGCTGACAGGAAGAAAAACATAATATCACCAGAACTATTCTTTTCTTAAGGACAAGTCTGATTTTAAGCTTAGACAATATTCTACCACTACATACAATACTGGATTGACATTTGACAGATAATCAAGCTGTGTGTTAATATTTTCATAAGATCTGACAGTGCACACTGCACCATTTTATGTCACTGTTACTATTAAATTATTGACAGTTGGACCACAGATCAGTTATTTACACATTTTCACCACAGGAGCTCTCTAGAGGGTAAAACCTTGAGACATAAAATCTTTTGAATAAGTTAACGAGAGGCCTGAGGCCTCAGTTCACTGCCATACAGCAAGAAGGATCTGATGACATTTTATATACGTCCCAAAGTTCCATTTAATTTCAAAGTATACGAATGATTGTTATGCTGTTTCTGATCTTAAAGATTTCACTTCGTTTTCAATTTTTCAATCTGTGCAGTTGAAGAGGATGGACTGCAACAGCTGCCAACAGAGTTTTTATGGTTTAATTTCCTCATTTTTGGACTTCCTGAAGTCATGTGTGTAGCCCAAAAAAATTTGTAATAATTAATCTGTAGCTGTCGATCTAAGGAAACTCTAAGGTTATTTGGCTTTGTGTGTTACAATTGCTTGAGTGAGAGAGATGTGTTACATATTGCTTATGTTGCTGTGTTTTTAGTTCGGACAGTTCATAAGTTGTGTGGCCATATGTTCATATTTGGATTGTGTTAAAGTTAGTTGTAATATCTAGCTACAATACATAAACGCTGTAGACACAGACCAGTGCCAGTGGCCTCATGGAGCCATGATTTTATAGAAATTGTATTAGCAGTTACGACATAATTTTTTTTTTTCTGAGAATGTCCACACAGTTCGTAATACTGCAAATATAGTTTTCTATAAATATTGCAATACTTTTTTAGTGGGTCATAGTGATGGTGACTCAACAGACATTCGTTTAAATGAAAATCTTTTAGATAGCCACTTTAACATCCAAAACACAAATAAGTCAGTTGTCCATCTGTCAGACTGTACCAAGTACTCATCCATATCCATGTCCTCTGGCTTGATAAGTCGCAGCTTGGATCGGGCCTCCCTCATGATGCTGATGGCCCTGCGTGTACAGACAGGACATACGAATGCTTGAAACAGAATTGATACCAGAACATTCCCTCCACACTGCAGGTCTCTGCTCTGGACACTAGATGGCATCATAAGCATGCTGTACGGTCTACTGTGCTTCTCCTTATTCACTGACGTTCTTCCTTTCCAGTCATGTTCTCCCTTAGATACTCACTTAGTTCTGCTATCTGTACACACTTTACATAAACAACCCACCAGACAGAAACCTGTCGAACACGGTCTGTTTTCTAACAAATCAATTTATCTTTTCCCTTCAAGCTTTTAGCCTCACAACTTGTTTTAATATAAAATGTAGAAAAAGTTTCTCCTTGATCTCGGGGGTTTTTGATCCATTTTCTTTTTTACAATGTTAGTTTCATTTAAGATTTTAACAAAAGCTTTTCTGTATTCTTATATTTATAACTTGAAAACTTGATCCAGTGTTATAGATTCGTGTGTGTGTACCTCTCGTCGAAGCTCAGGTTGCGGTCAGTAAACTGCTCCAGCAGTGTCCTCTCAATAATGCGGTTGGGTGCCTTGTTCTGGAAGAAATAGACCAGCGAGTGCTGCAGGCGAGCATCCTCCTGGGGAGTGGTCTCCTCCTGGGAGAGCTCATACAAGCGGGAATACTCCTCGTGGAAGGCCTAAAGGAGCAGTGGGAAAGTTTTAATTAAATTTAAATTTGCCTGCATGATCATAGTTGGCACACATGTAAAAATGCTAAATACTTAGGACAGGCTGATATTCTTCATTCATAATGGGTTGTTAAAGGTGAAATCTCATCAAATTTTAGGATTTTATGAGTCAAAAGACAAGCTTAAAATGCTCTTCCCTTCTTCTTCTGTTTCTGACTTTGACCTTCATACATTTGACATAGTTAATAAAAAAGATTCTGGTCTTTATTAAGTGTAAAAAGATATTTTTAGGAGGCCTCTGATTCTCCACTGATTAAAACTGTGAAAGGTCCAGTGAGTAAGAGTTACAGGGATTCATTGGAAGAATATAAAAGAAATGGAAAATAATATTCTTAAGTTTGTTTTCATTAGTGTATGATCACCTAAAAATAAGAATCAATGCACCTTCGTTACCTTAAAACAAGCCTTTTATATCTACAGAAGTGGGTCCTCTGTAGACAATAAAGTCTATAATGTAGGTATTTTATGTTGACTGGCAAAACTATTTCAACAAGATTATTTTATTATTTTGATGTGACCATACCTTGATGAGGCCAGCCTCAGGCCCTTCCTTATCAAAAGTCTGTCTGGCCTTGGCGATAGCTAGAATGACGCCCTGCATAGCTGGAGTCAGCATCATCTAGGAAATGACAGGGGAGTGAAGAAGAGAAACAAGATTAATTATAACATCAACTAGGAAGCAAACAGGTTACTAACAACCATCTTAAAAGAGAAAAACAAACAAACAAATGTGTAACCATGGACGAGTCGCATCCTGTTGAGTATCAGAGAAACAAGAAACACTGCATCTCTTCAAAATGGAAGTAATATGTTCGATACCCGTCAACATCAGTGTCGAAACTATTTGAGAAAACTCTGGTGGTTGTTGTCAGGTTAATGGAGAGAAATTTCCTTGAGGAACTTGCTGATTACTTTATTTATCTATATTTATTTTTTTATTTTAAGTTTTCTGAAATATAATGTCTAAATATGCAAGCGAGGCATAATCTAATAAAATATGAGCTAATTTTAATATATTTCCAGGACAGAAATCTGAACATGGATAAAGCCAGGTTCAGAATTCTTGTTTCATTTTGTTGTCATATTAGAGGCTTTTACAGAGGGATTATTGGATATCCATTTTTATCACTCCATAAATCAGAAAATACTGTATGATTATATACTGTATACTATATGAACACATCCCTTTGTATAGACTTTCAGAATATAGATAGTATTAAAATTTATGGTTCAAAGTATAAAGAGAAAACCAATTTTCCATACATTTTAGCCGAAAAAAACCAAAAAACACTTAGCTGTGTATTTTGTACTTCTCTTCACTGGTCTGCAGAAAGACTTGTTATGGAAGCAAAACAGACCAAAATCTAAAAATTTACCGCTGCATGAACAAACAAAGATTTTGCTTGTAATGTCTTGAAAAATAAAATAAGAAATTAAAGAAATTAAAACTGCAAAACAGCAACATTCAAATATTTCTAAAAAAGGAAGTGTATGAGCAACAGAAAGAACAAAATCACACATTCTGTGGGGTTTCATTATAATTTCAGTGTTTCAGAACACTGTTTCACTGTTTCAAGTCAAGATGTAGTCAGTTTTTCTGAGCTGAAACACTGTTCAGTGTTTCTTGGCTACATCTTGAATTGATGAACCATTTATCAGTCAGGTGGTGCCATAAATTTATCAGATCTAAAGAGAAAAGGCTCTTCTACTGCACATATCCTCAAATTTCACAGTTTTATTCTGATTATTTGCTCTTTCTGTGTTATGAATGTTTACATTTGTTTGACTGAGTTGTGTGTAGTGAAAACTGGGGCGAAAAAGCTTATTGATGAAATATTAAAAAAGAGGGGGAGGGTAGGACTTGAGTAGGAATCCACTTACTCCTACTCATTTTCAGACAAAGATTGATTGCAAGTTTGCTGAATATTTGCTATTAAGTAAATTGTTCATTCTTGTTTTTTCTTCCTCATACTTAAAAAGATTTTTTTTTCTTTTTACATGTTGGAAATAAAAAACTAAAATTGGTATAAAATGGGGTCACTAACACCGGCATGTGTGCCAGTGCAGCTATGTTATATTAGTTTCTTAGTTCCCATCACATTATGACACGTCCTTACCTCTTCATTGTATCCATCAGCATCAGCTCTCACCATGATCCTGCCCACGTTCGGGATCTCCACCTCTGAGACCTCGTTCTCAGTCTGTTGCTGTCTGCGCTGTCTAACCGGGACCTCCTGCTGCTGCTCCTCATCCTCCTGCTTTGCTTCATGCTCAGGAGCTTCTCCAGAAGCCTCTGGCTCTCCTTCAGCTTGAGGGCTGAGACTCTCCACCTGTGTGTCATCCTTCTCCTCATGGAGGCCAGATGATGCCTGGTTATTAAGCTCTGCTTCAGGGACAAGAGTCTGCCAGAGAGAGATTTAACAAGATGCATGTCACTACTAGGTCGAGGATATGTTTTTCTTCTGATTAGATACTATCACAATACCTAGGTTCCAATGCCGTTATGTATTACAATTCAATATTACAATTTTTGTTTGCTTTTTAACACTAGACCGTGAGGAAAAAGTTGATTCATACAACTTTTAGAGACAATCTATCATAATTAATATTTCCAAAAACAAATCACATCACGTCAGTCAGTCTTATTTCAGCAGCATCACTGCTATACTGCATATAAAAGTAAGAAATAAAATACTTTTTGAACTTTGCTGCTACATTTAGCTGTTCCTACTCAGCAACACAGTGCCATACGAAAATGATAAATAAAATAAGGTGTTAGATAAACTGCAAAATGAGACAGCCCCTGGAAACTGCACACAGCACAAATGTGAGAATTTAAATTAACATCCTTCACATATGAAATTGACAAATATAGAACACAAAATACAAATATCTATATGCGTGGTTCTCTCCTGGCACATAGCCTCTACCAAGTGATAGCTGTATTTTTAAGTTTTGGCACTTTGAGGATGCGTGTTGTTGTAGAGTGTTGAAGCAGCTAGTTTCTTTCCACAGATCAGTGGAAATGCATGCCTGAAAGTATGAGCGATTTATGTTAAGCATGTTAAGAAAAATGGACCAATTTGTAAAGATATTACGATTAAGATATTAGAACCACTTCCTTTTAGTGGAAAGGTTCTGGTAGATTCTACTGCAAAAAAAAAGTAGTTCCTACTAGTAGTCCCATTATAGTCCCATTATACTGGAGAGAAGGCAGACATCTCTACAGCGAATATCTCCAAAAGTCTGCAACTCAAAAATTCCAG
>JAJHUR010117521.1:1171-14010 GCA_027495735.1 Lutjanus campechanus | reverse complement strand
CCCACTCAGTATGTACTCGCCACTATGCCGATGTGATGATGGGTGAAGGTCTTCAGTTCACAAAACAATCCTGGAGTTTTAGGAGAAACAGGGTAGCAGCCTCATCCAGTACAATGGCAGTGAACGGTGACCACGGATAAAACGTTAAAAATAGCACACAAAACAAACACAACATGTCACCATCCTGCTTGTGTGGTGTAATCCAAGTGTCTGCGAGCCGCGACATTAAAAATTAACCGCAAAAGACGCCATTTACGCCATGTTTTTAGCAGAAATATCAACTGTAGCATGTAGCTGGGATGTATACATGGCGTTGATCTTGCGAGACTTCCGCACGTGCGTCCATTAAGATATATACGAAGAGTACAAACACAAAAGTGGGTTTTCAGAGGTGAAAAGTAAAACAAGCAGCCTAGACTGAAAAAGCAGCTTCAAAACCAGTTTTCTTTCAGAAAGTTTCAGACAGACGAGTTGTTCTCAAGTGCGTCTATGATGTCAATATTTAGAATTTATTTGACTAATAATGAAGCTACTCACTTGTGTTTTTTGCTTATTGGCTAACATCTACACATAGATGTGAATAATGTTGTCAATGAGCAGGTGCGCGTCACCTCTTACGGCCTACTGTATCTTCATCTGCGCTGTCAGTGATTGTTTTCATCTGTTATTGTGTTCCAACACTAGATTTTGTCAAGTAGGCAAATCTGTCACTATTTTAATCACAGCGGTCTGTTTTCCCTGCGTTTTGCTGTTGCTGGTTGTTTTAAAGCTTTCATTCACTACTGAAATTACGTTATATTACGTCTGATTGTGATGGGCAGGGGTAATCATTGCACTGAGGCCCAGCGCTGACTCATCATGCCACTATTTGAGGTTACAATAAGTTTGTTTTGTTTCGTACGTCACATGAAGCAATTTCCATGATGATAGTCACATGACACACGTAACATTATGTGTCTCACAACTTTTAGCAACGTTTTGGTTTCACATGGGACACAAACACCAGTTTCCTGACTAAAAGTCCTGTGTTTGTTTGAGTAATCCATCCACCCCACCTCCTCCATGCGCGGACTTTCTCCCTCTTGATGCAACATCAAAAGCCCCGGGTGTCTCTGTCAGCCACTAATGGGTCCTGTATGCATCTGTTTGAGTCAAATGACAAAACATTGGTATCTGACAAGTTGGGAATGAGAACGAGCTGGTTGGCTGAGTTTAAAGTTGTGAAAACAGGGATCTTTTGATATCCTGTCCTATGCCATATGATTATTAAAACAGAAGCACATTTCTTTAGTAAAATCTATTTGAATATTATTTTTTATTCATAACAAATGTTATTTCTAACACAATATATCGCTCAAAAATAAGGTACATCAGGGATGCATATGTCTCTACCGCCCCTGAAAATAATTTCCCGAGTGTTGAGATGTCAGAGCCGTAGTTCTGTTTTGGCAGTGCTGGAAAATCAAAGTAGAGCATGTCAAGTACTTTGTGAGATACAGTAGTTGTAGCTGCAACCACAAGATGGTGCAGGAGAGAGTTTGTCTCATTCACTCAGCATTGCAAAGTAAACTAAGAAACCCAGCCAGCCAGCCAGCCAGTCCCAACAGTCTGTTTGAAACCCCACTCCGCTGGTGTACCTATAGAGGTTTTACGTTCATGTCAATTTTTCAGAAGTTAGACTCCATTAAAGCCCATCTGAGTGGCCAGAGAAACCAGGTATGTCTGCCTTGAACTGGCAGAGCTGATATACTAGAGAGGGAAGAAAAAAAAAAAGATAAAATAAAATCAATTTTCTGAACAACTAAGTGCACATCTGGTCTGCGGATGTTGAAATTAGACTAGCTTCCCATATTCTGGCACCCGGGAAGTACACTAAATAATGCTTATAGCACCCAGGAGTCTTTGTCAGCTAAATCAAAATTACAAGGACATTAGTCATATATATGAGAGGCAGCTGGTGTAACTTTGTTGGATTATTACATACTGTCTTTCTGTTTTTTTTAATTTTTCAGAAATTTTCCAGTGACGAACAGCATTGGGCAAGTTACTGAGGAAGTGTAATAATTTACTTTTTACTCCTTTAAAAAAATCATAAAGCTTTACTTATCACTTCGTATCAAAAGTATTAGTTACATTATATTATTATATTACTTTACGGCCTTGTTGCACTCCGAAGTTGAACTGCTGATCCAGTGAACTGTTGTTGTTGTTGTTAGCTGCCCAGGTGTCGGCTGTGGTGGAAACAGAGTCTGAGTGTGGCCTACAAATGAGTTTCCATCACCGCATATTCTCTCTGAAGGAGCCAATTAAACTCAAAATAATGACAATACTTCCACCTGTGAAAAGTATGCCTCTCTCCTCCTCCCTCATCATCCATCCGCCATTTAACTTTTTGGCAAGTAGCCGACATAACCTGCCCTGACCTGCCGCACGTACGTGTCATCAGGAGATAGCCTACCTGGGTCAAAAAGTAACTCAGTAAATCAGAATTACTTGAAATAGTGAGTGCAAATTATTATTAGTTTTGTAAACTACTCATTACTGGAAAAAGTAATAATATTACAGTAATATAGTACTGGCCCACACTGGAGAGGACACGAGCAGTGTCCCACTTCAGGACCTGGATCCTCCAGTTTTCTACATTGGTGTGAGTCAGTAATGAGCTGGAGACGTCAGCCAACTTTAAAGGTCTCCTGTAGATGAGGGTGAGAACCTGGACACACAATTGTTTACAGCCTTTTCGCATTCTATCATTTGTTTAATGGTGCGTTCGGGTGATCCTCATCAACTCACAAAGTCAGGAGGTACTGGGTCATGTTTACCAGGTGTTTGTGTTCAGGTGGTCATTAAAACTGATGATAAAGGCAATGCAGGATGTGAATGAGACGCTGTTTGTTCCTGTCAACAGTTGTTGTCCACGACAACATGAATTATTAAGCTTTAAGTGGGTATATTTACCTTAACTAACTGCAACTTTGTTTGCTAGTATGTTCACAGTCAATTGAAGAGAAACAGCACAGCCTGCCAGCAAAACTGGAAATATTTGATTTAAGAGTCCTTTTGAGGATCCGGCTCCTGTATTGAGACACAGCACGAGGGTGGAAAAGGTCTGCAATGTGTCACGCGATGTGAATGCGGCCCTCAGATGGAGCTTTAATGAGCCTTTCACGTCTGGCCAGTGTTCTTAGACAGCTCATTATTCCCTCCCTTTGCGGCTGGCATCCCACCAGATCTACATCTGCAGCGAAACTGGCGCTCATCTTCACGTCTTGGCTGTCCTACGTCCCAAGTACAACTGTCAGAGAGCAAAGTCCATGTCTTATATCTAGTTACAAAACAGCAATCTTTTTTAATGTAATCTGAAGGCAGACCTTGGCGTGAACTCAGGCGCATGGGTGTCATTATGGCAACGGCTGAAATCCAGTGAGCTATTTGAAAAGTGAGAATCTGAGGGCCTCATTTTCTTTCCTTTTATTATCTCTGATATGATGAGGTGAGTGGTTCGCTCTACATCGGACCATCCTTTTGTCACCGGGGTTTCACAAATTGTCAAACTGAAAATAGGTCAGTGAACTTGATGACATGCTGGGTGGCCCTCCAACCACTTTCTGATTCACACTGATTTTTCACATGAACGAGGGACAGATCCAGCAGTTTTGTATGATGGGATGAATTAGGCTGTTAGTAACAACGAAGGCTGATCTTTGTGTGTGAACTCTGCAGGGTAAGACGACTATTAGCTGAAGAGAAGCAAAAGTTACGAAGAAATTAGGACAATTCTGGTCCCATGTATGTGTCTTTCATAATAAAACAGCTTAAAGGAGCAATATGCAGTCTTTGTTCTCGGAAAAATGAGTGCAATAGTCCGGATAGTGAGCTGGAGATGGAGCAGTCGGTGACTGCGTGATGAAAGAGGTTCCAGCACGTTTATTTTATCTCTTTAAAATGTCACCAAACCATTTACAAATAAAAAGCAGTTGTAGTTAAATGTAATTAAATATCTGATTTATCAGTCAATCCTTGCACCAAGTTAAAGTAGCAATATGTAGCAATTGTGCATGCAAAAATGACTACTGCAGTCCAGATAGTGAGTTGCAGCTGTAGACGGCAGGTCAAATAGGTTGAAATCCTACTTAATATACGATCTACGGTTGAAGTGAGTTGTTTCCCCGCCCGTCCCCTCCTCCCTGGACTTGGGGAAGCTCTGCAGCCAGCAGGAGCTCTGCAGGAGTGCAGGAGTGCAGGTCACATGCAACATTGCAAACTGACAACAATAAGAGAAAACGTGTCCTACGCTGTCAGTTGATTAGCTGTAGTGTTGCATAATTCACGAACGCTTTGTTTGAAAGAAAGGCTCTTCAAAGTGAACGATCTGAACCGAATCACTTGCCAAAACGATCCATTCTCAGCCAGTTTACTTTAGCTCTCAGTGGACTGCGAGTGGACCTGCAGGGATTCACTCGCTGAGCCCATTTCACTGAACATATCACACACACACACACACTCTGAACGAGAGCCGTGAGTGATTAACAGGCTCTGTGTCGCTGCAGCCCGCCCGTCTCCCTCTCCTTCCGTCCTGTCCTGAGGTCTTGAGAAGGAAGTGTTGCTTGATGTTTTATTTAATAATTAGGTGTTGCGAAAATATAAATATATAGTAGCAAATTTGTTGCACGTGCAGGCACATGCACACACACATACACAGCTATAAAGGATAAATTCACATGAACAGTCTGACACCGTCTCAGATCGTTTCACAGCGACAGAACGCTGCATATTCCTTGATTCATCCACTACTGCACTGTGAACTGGAGCTCTCCTTCTTCTTCCTTGCCAAGTAAGTGTCGGGGGAAAGTACACATGCTGTGCATAAAAGGGTCAGAGTGAGCTTTCAGTTTGCAAACAGTATCTGTAACCAAATAAATTCTCAGCTCACTGGCTCCTTCCTGAACTGAACGATCGGCCGTGTTTCATTTCAGTGTGGAGCTCCGCAGTGGAGCTCCGGTAAGGTACGGAACGATTCAAATCTTTTGAATGAGTCTTCTTCACAAACTGATTCTAGTGATTCAGGACACTGAAAAGAACTGTTTATCCCATCACTAATCAGCTGTTTATAACTGTCAATTGTCTGTCAATGTAAAGCTAAGCCCGTTATCCTAAAATCAAAAGCAAACTGCTCTGAAAATACGCTCTCTGGACTTAGTTACGTGGCTGCCTGTCTCACTGCTTGCCAGACTCCTTGCTTAACCGTTATAAACATCTACGCCTTCTACAAGATTACTTTTGCTTCTAACCACTCATAAAGAGGCATTTACTCAATCAGCACACATTCGGCATTAATTTGAACTCTAATTAACGTGAAACACGCAAACGTAAAACCGTAGTTCCGACCCCACGGCTGCAGCGCTGTCATCAGAGAAGTGAGCATTTCAACTTTACATGTTTCCTTAATTAATGAGGACGTTTCGTGGTTATTTTATGATCTGTTGCTGTAATCATATTTCAGATTTCTGCTTTAAATATGCCCTTCATTCTGTCCCGGGCATTTATGAATCAGTTTTTCCACATTTCAGTGATCGCACGATGGAAGAGGTTCCAGCGTGTTCAGTGTTGTATAAAATCTAAAATGTCACCAAACCGCTTACAACTACAATATTGTTGCAGTTATTAAATGCAGTAAGATATCTGATTTATCTGTCAATCCTTGCTAGTTAATTTAGGTAATAAGTTAAAAAGCTGGTTCGTTTGAAAATTTAGATGAGTTATGGTCCTGTTATGGTCCTTTTAATTTGTATTCATATTAATGTTATTAGTGAAGTTTATTTATTAACTGTCATTTTGCAAAAGTCCTCTTGGGCAATTCACGTTGTGCAACCCTGCCGTAAGAGCTTTTTTTGATTGCCCTCCCCGTGGATGACATATGGTTATATTCAGTCTAGTAAAACTGCTTTATTAAAATATGTATCAGTAAAAAAAACAAAAACAATGAGTCTTACCTCTGTGACATTTCCATAAAACATATTTTGGCTGTGGATAAAGTGTAATTTAGTTATAGTTGTCACAAGTTGACTAGATATATCACCAAAAGTGTCTTTTGCTTTTCGTCAGCTGTAATGTGTTGTGACACAGGCCTTTCAGCTTCAACCTCATCTCCTACGAATAAGACTCATATGCAGCTTCTTTGGTTCTTGAATGCATTTGCGTGTGAACTTTTAGGGCTGAAAATATTAGTAATCACCAAAACATTTGGTCCTGGCCTCTCAATTTTCATGGTTTGTTCCACTGTTTTATGTCACTGTAATTGAAATATCTTTTGATTTTTATCTCTTAGTTGGTAAAACGAGTCATTTTGGGTTCTGGGAAAGTCTCCTATTATTGCATTTTATAGATTAAATGATTAATCAAGAAAAGAACTTGTAGATTTGAAGTGGAGTTTGTCCTTGCTCAGTCATAATGGGCCTTGACACTTTTTGTCCCTCAGCCACATAATGATAAGTTTATTTATACTGTACCTTTGGAGAGCAGACATCACAGACTGCTATGCAAAAAAAAAGAAAAAAAAGAAAGAGCAAATAAGAGACAGAGCAGCAGACATTAAAAGCAGACAACCAAGCAAGCAAACCATAACCTGACACTACAGATTGTTTGTTACACAGAGCCATCTGGGAAGTCATCAGTAGAAACTGTTTGAAAAGGGCAGGCTCCCTTCAACCAGTCAGTCAATCAGATCAAATTCTTGCCAAAGCTGGTCAGGAGAAGAGCGACAACATCTTCTCCGTCAAGAAAAGCATTCAGTGCCGTTCTTTGCTCTTCTTTCAATGAAGAATAACTGCTATCACAGTATCTATGCTAACCTCTTCAGGAGCCGCCGTTACCTGAGACGAGTTGCTTCCATGGACGCTGTGGTTACACCTAAAACCACGCCCACAGTTGCCAGTAGTCCCGCCCCAGGATGCTGATTGGCTGCAGACACAAACAACTAATGTGAATCCTAGCAAGATGGATTCTCGTGTGACCTTTCAAATCACGCTGCCTGACAAGGTAAAGCAAACCAAGCACAAGAAAAAGAAAAAGAAAAAGAAAGAACTGAACAAAAGCAAGTCTAAACAAACAGGTCTCGAGCTACTTTTTGATGGCGTCAACAGTGTCTATCCTTTTAAGTCTAACTGGAGACGGTTCTGAAGTGTGGGAGCAACAACCTCAAAAGCATAGCCTCATTTTGTCTTGAGCCTGGAGCGAGGAACAACGAACAAACGCTGACCTCACGTCCTTGCTGGTATTATATGGCTGCAGTAGCTGCAGGTGTCTGTCCATGCAAGGCTCTAAACAGCCCTTTTGAATTTTGGCTCGCAAGATGCTGCCTGTAAATCAAGCTGACGTGTGTGTGTTCAAACTAGTAAAAAAAAAAATAAAACTAAGGTACATATGTCTGCGTTGCATTGAGACATCTGAACTTTGTTTTAAACCAATATGGTATTGTTTATCTCTTTTTAAAGCAGCCATTGGCCCACCTGTCTCACATTGCACTCTGTGCTGGTGAGCCACAGAGAAAAAAAGGTAACAACAAGCTTCAAAATATCCCTTTCAAACCTGAAGAGATGCAAGGTTGACTGACAAGCATTTAATTATTTTGCCAGCTGCAACAACGGCTGCAGAGCTGAGAGAATACTGTGTAAAGAGGCACTACAAGTCAGATCATTGCTCATTTTCTGCCAGTTTTTCCTGAAGGCTCAGAGAAACAGAGAGGCAAAGTCCACAGACATCCAGCATCTTCTCAATCTAGTCAAGTTGCCCTCGGTCTTATCATGTTTTGAATTAAGGGGGAAGAGGAGCTCTGTTCCCCTGAAAAGGACATGAGCCCCCCTGAAAGCCTCCTTTGAGACATTTATGTGGGTCTCTAATATATGTGGTTCCTGAAATAAATAATAATAGTAAAAATATGTCAGTGCTGTCTTTATATCTCAATTTCTAGACATTTGTCTTCACTAATAAAACACAGGGCCGCATGTGGTTTGTTGTGTGTGTGACACTGCAGCAACCACACTGTCCAGGATTCTGACATGGAGCAGAGGAGACCGCCAGAGACAGACTGAACATGCCACTTAATCCTACTCATTTTTCATGGTTTAAAATCAAACTCTAGGTTCCATTTTAATGATCCACAGACAAAGGGGGGAAACAACAGGGGAGTGAAGCGATAGGCAAGAATGATGATTTTAGGTGTGACGACAGCGAGAAGTGTCCGTGGAAGCGACTCGCCTGTAAAAAAAACAAACAAACAATGACGGCTCCTGTAGAGGTTAGAGTAGATACAAGCAATAGAATCAGTTATATCAGAACTGGAGAGTATTTCTTCATTGACAGAAGAGCAAAAGACGGCACTGAAGACGGCTACAGTTTGATCTGATTGACTGATTGAAGTTAGTCTGTGTTAGACGTAATAGACAGATGGTTCATCCAATCACCTGCCAATTTTTATTTTATTTTTTTGAAGGAGCCTGCCCTTTTCCAAAAAGGATGACTTCCCAATTGGCTCTGTGTAACAAACCCTCTCAAGTGTCAGGTTAATTGAAGTTGAACAGCCCGGGACTACAATTTCTGCATTTCTGAAACACAGTCTCATGTGAGATTTTAGTGTGTGAAAAAAACAGAAAATATCAAGTTATTCAACAGTAATCTGGTTAGTTAAGATCTGTGCGAAGAGATTTTTTCTTCTAAAGAATTTATTTGCTTTATGTTAGAAAATAGTTGCTGAAAACATGTGAAAAGACTGAGAACTTGGGTGTCCTGGTAGCCTCATAGAGCGTGCACACCATGTTGTGAGTCCTCCGCAGCATCCATGACTCCCGCTGGTGGCCCCTTACTGCATATCATTCCCCAACCCTGTCGCCACTTCCGCTGTCCTGCGGACTTGTTGTTTCAGGTCATGTTATCGATGAAAATATTAGACTAAATGGCCCCTTTTACACTGTTAAAAAAAACCACTAACAGCCACTAACACCTGTTTTTTGTCTAAAAAGGGGAAGGGAACAATCTGCATTCATTACCAAGTTAAATGACTCTGCTCAGCAGGGTGGACACGCTATTTTTCGTCCCTTTTGCAGTCAGTGTTGGGCAGTAATGCATTACTCAGTGAAATAGTACTGTAATATTGATACTTTACCCAGTAACAGGTAGTGTAAGAGATTACAATTTCCAAAAACAGTAATTATACAACAGTTATTAATCCAAGTAACTCTGAGTTACTTTATGACCAATAGTAGGTAGGCTATCTTGTGATAATGTGTTATGTGCAGCAGGTCAGGGCAGGTCACATCAGCTGCTAGCCAAAAAGTTAAACAGAGGATGGGGGAGGGAGGAGGGAGGCATACTTTCCACAGGTGGAAGTACTGTCATTACTTTGAGTTTAATTGGCTCCTCCAGAGAGAATATGTGGTGATGGAAACTCATTTGAAGGCCACACTCAGATGGGTCGACATCTGGACAGCTAACAACAACAACAGTTCACTGGATCAACAGTTCAACTTTGGAGTGCAACAAGGCTGCCAACATGACACAAAAGTAATACAGCAATGTAACAAGTTATGTAACTAATTACTTTTGATACCAGGTGATAAATAAAATAATATATTCTTACTTTTGAAAGGAGTAATAAGTAAAAAAGTAACTTATACACTTCCTGAGTAACTTTACCAGCACTGTTTACTGTGGAGATAATGAAGGCAACTTTTGCGACTCTTTTGCCCCTTTTCAACACGTGCTGCTTTGTTTGACTCAGCGTTTGCATCTCCGTTATAACAGAGTCACCCATGTGATGGTGCATATTTAACAATACGCACTTTAATCGAGCAGCTGTAAAATGGTGCATGAACACATTTCCTGTAAATTCTTCACAATAAAAGTTCTGTTATTTTGTTTAAGTTTAAATCATGAAATGGTGGAGTTTTCATCAGTAGTAACTTAACACAACTCCCGTAGAGCTGAAAGCAGACATGAAACAGTAAAATAAAGCGGAGACCTGAAAGTACAAACAGCGACGCAGGAAAGAAACTAAACTTCAAATCACAGAGATTCAGTTAGAAGCTGCAAAAGTACGGACAACTGAACACACAAAAAAAAAACATTTTTATCTGCTCTCCTGCACAGACATGATTGACTCTCAGCATCCCGATGCGTATCAGCAAAAAAACAAAAAACTAACATTTGCTGCCAATGAGAGAGGAGTCAATCGCCTATTTTTTAGCCATTTTGCGCTTAAAGTACCTGCATACATGCTCTAATTTAGGTGTAAAACAGTAAATGTTTGCATTTATTTTCAGGACATGAGTTATTACCTACACGATAAATAATACAGAGCAGGTTGATATGCAGGTTACCTGAGGTCAAAGGGTGGACACATTCCACACATGACACAAAGCTAATTATCACAGTGTGTGTGTATGTTTTAGACCAAGATGCTGAATTATCACCAGCTGTTTGGAAAAAAAACTGATGTCATTTGCCCTTTTCCAACCTCACTTCTCTGGCTTTCTTCCTTAGTTGTGTCCTCTTAGTTTTTCATCATGGTCCTAAAAGTGTCGATGGAAATTTTTTGATTTCTTTTTGGTCAAGAGTACGACAGTAACAATATAGTATGACTAAATTTTACTTACGATGTGTAGAGCCAGTCTGTGTTTTTGTTTAAACCTCAAAAACAAATATTTTTTAAGTTGCTGGTGCTGACAAAGAACAGAGCACCATCGCTCCCACGCACTTCATTTGTTCTGTTACACACACACAAATGTGTGTCTTTACATGCTTCTGAGGACACTCACTGAAATAATGCATTCCCGAGCCCCTAACCTCAACCTTAACCATCACAGCCAAATGCCTAATCTAATCCGAATTCTGACTTTAATGCAAAAAACCAAGTCTAAACCTTCAGGCAGTCCTTTGAAAGAGTAAGTACTGGCCAAAATGTCCTTATTATACAGAAATGTCTTCACTACAGTGGTCACAAAGATAGTAATACAAGCTCTTTCTCACACAAACACTACACACACACACACACACACTCACAGATGGCCGGTAGCAGTGCAGGAGGTTTGCGTGTGAAGGAGTGTGACATAGTTGGAATGTGCCCCTTAGTGCTGCATGTAAGGCATCTTGCACAGGTATCATTTCAAGATGTTCACATTGTTTTTTGTTTTTGTTTTGCTTTTTTTTACAATCACATAAGATGCGACAGTCATTTTTCTTTACCATTTTGAACCTGTTTGACCGATTGGTTTGCTTGGTGCGCAGGACCCAACCACACGTAGTTGAGATTTGGGCGGGTATGCTTTTTGGGGAGCCTCTGCGAGTTCCAGCTCCCATAAAACTCTTCCATGTAGAACCGCAGATGTTTATCTCTATATTTACAGCACTGTAACCCTTAAGTCCCTCAGACTTCATAACACTGGGAGGGAGACGGCGGTGAAACTCAGTCGCCAACTTACCTGCTTACAGTGAAGTGGAACTGCAACTTCTGCTTACTACGTGGCTTTTCGCTACGAGCCAAGAGACGCAGAAAACAGGTCGGTTTCATCTCCACTTCCTGTGTTGTATCATGCTGTTTACAGGGTTCGGTTATGAGAAGGTAGGACAGCTCAATTTATGTGAATTATTAACGCTAAAATACCCTCTGCTCCCAGAAGCAGTCTGTCTGCTTCCAGCGGACCAAACTCCATTCTAAAAGCCGGTGTTTCATGGTTGGGTTGTATTTATTCACCACAAAACCTTCAGTAACACCATCACTATTTTCTGAATCCCTTTGACCTACAGGCACATTAGGCATGCAAGTTAATTTAATTTAAGAATTAGTTACAGTTACTACGTACCTCCCTTAAAAAAATAATTACTGCATTATAAAGGTAATTTGTTACATGGGAAAGTAACATTAAGATAATGAGTGTCAATTTAAAAATAAATAAATAAATGAAGTAAGAAAATATATAAACAGAATCATGAATAATAAGAAATAAAACAAAATAGGATCAACATAAACAGAGAAAATAGACAATATGAGCAATCTAAACAAGAAACAGACCCGACATGTTGAATTTACACCTTTGCACGTGGGAATAATTGATATTGCACAGTTAAAATTAAATTATACCTGGATTGAGCTTGAACTGAATCAGAAGACGGTGATAATGCAGTCAATGTGTTTTGTCATCTTTGTCAGTACTTAATGTCTAAATGTCTGCTTTGATTCTCTTATTAATGCACACATACTGTAGCTATATTATTTTATTTTATATATACAACAAACATTAAAATAACAAAATTAAAAACATTGTGCAGGAGAGGTTGGAAGCCAAGAAGGCTTATAAAAAATACCTCCCCTATAAAGCTAAACAATAAACGAACTTACAAAGGTGTCAAGACTAAGTAGAATAAAGCTGATTTACAGAAATGAATGTATACAAAGTGCAATGCATACAATGAGCTCCAAATAAAGAAAAAAAATGCTACAAATCTTTGGTCATTAAGAACTTTTTCAGATATTTTTTGAATAATGATAATATAGATGTTGATTGGAGAGATGAAGGTAGAATATTCCAAAGAGATGGTCCTCTATATTTCAATGTATGTTGATACAGAGAAGTCCGACAATATGGAAGATCAAAGTCCATTGATTGTCTTGTATTATAAGAATGTATATCTGAGGAAAACTTAAAAAAATTCAGAAAAGTGCTCGGCAATTGATGGGTTAGGTGTACATATTTGTACATGAACACACAAGTTTGGTATATGTTCACATTAAAAATTGATAGCAGATTGAATTTTCTGAAAAGAGGAGCAGATGAATCAGATTTTTT
>JAJHUR010117520.1:1224-25115 GCA_027495735.1 Lutjanus campechanus | reverse complement strand
TCATAGAGTCGTTGAGTGTGCATTCATGTGTTAAATGTTTCATTGCAGTGAGACCAATTTTTTTGAAACTTGACCTCACTGTGACTTTTAGGATAATCACAGCCTCTTGAAACTTCGCAACCACAAACTAGAGACATGGAGCATTCAGAGGATGGTTTCCTATGTATATTCACTTTGAGTGGGTTTCTGATCAATCCACAGAACCAGTGTTTGTCATTCAGTCTCTAAAAAATGCAATTCTAATAAAAAAAACTGTGGTATGGAGGATTTTTTGACCATTTTTATTAATTTTCGAGTGGTCGAAATATTATATTTTCCACCAAATCTGTGTAATAAATGGTGTCAGCCCCCCAAAAATGCTGCAACGTTGTATAAGACATGATAGACAATCATGTGAATGTCCCTCTTATACTCCAATTATAATGTTCTAAGCCCTTATGTGCTCTAAACTTTCAAAATGTGAATAGGCGTCTGTATCTCAAATTATGGTATGCAGGAGGAGAAGAGGTTAAACCAAGGGCAGGCCAGCCTATCAGCATGATATTTGACTTAAGTTAACTGCAAATAGAACTGGGTGCTTCTTTCTACATATGTAGAACCTGCAATCAAATAGCGTTTTCTTTGTAGGCTTGTTTGTCTACTCATGTTATAAGCCAAACATTCCCCTCATCTCCCTGCTAACACAATAAAAAAGGCCATTAATTCGGGCTTTAGTGAAGAGTTTAACAGTTTAACTGTGGTTTGAGATCTGTTAATACATTTTTAGGCAAAACACCAAATAGTGTAAACTGTTTTGACAGGAAAATGGTCAAAGTAGAAGAAGCTGAATATTATCATTAACCTTTGAATACCAGCCTTCACAATACTGTTATCAGTTGAACCTTTTTTCTTACCTTTATGTCATCAAAGACTCAGATGTCAAAAGAATATAATACACGTTCACACACCTGCCTGACACAGCCCTTAGTGTGGACACGGGGCTCAAACCGAGCCAATTACTGGTCCCGCTGGGTGCTCATCCGGCTGCTGCCCTCAGGCTTGACAACGGCAACAAGCACAGAAAAAAAATCACGGGGTGCCTGGAGGGCGGAACGATGGGCAGGGAGGGGGGCAGGAGCTCTCCAATTAAACGTCCGCGCTGGTGACGACCCCCCGCCGAGCTGGGAAGAGCCAGAGGCTGAAGTGGCGTGGTGGTGTGTTATCTGAGAGCACATAGCCTTTTGACTACAGCCCTCTAGTGTGTTAAAATACAATAAAGCATTTAATTTTTTATGCAGAGACAGAAACTTTTGTCACTTTCTTCCCAATCAACATAATTTCTGACCCTTAGAAGTTTTCTTGTTTTTTTTATGTCAGTGCTTTTCTGCGCTGAAAATGTTTGACAGCACTCTGAAAGATCGAAAACCTTTTTATTCAAACATTAATTAAAAATATTCAGTGTGTATATCATCGTCAGTGGCTGATTGTGTGTATCTTGCGTGTCTGGTTTTCCTTCAGGTCGGGCTGAACGTGTTAATCCAGAAAGCCAGCCGCTTTAGTCCAACAACCAGGCTTTTGGTGCAGCGGTTCATCCCCTTCCCAGCAGTGGGTAAGTTCAAAGCGAAACACTTCATAGGCTGGACAGGAATTAAGCCCAGTTCTCTGCTAAACTGGCCTTTTAAGATAAATTAGTTTAAAGTTGAGTACACAGTGTAATTTCAGTCCAGTCTTAAAATATAATAAAAATTTCAATGATTTAAAGTTGAGGTGAAATGAAAAATGCCTTTTTGATCCTTTCAGATTACATCCACACTCATATTTTGCACCTATTTAAGAATATATGCCAAAACATACACAGACTATTTTTTTTGGGTTCTTGTATTAAACTCCGGCCATGTTTTCTTCCTGTAAAACAAAATATAACATGCTTATATTGACTTGAACCAACCAATTTCAACCAATATTTATCATGACATTCACTCATCAATCAATCTTCAACTTGTAGTGGCACACAGCTGAGATTCATCAGTTAGCTAGCTAACAACAGCACAGTACGTCAGGTTATGACACGCCCAGTTTATTACATTAAAATCTAATTCTAATGTTAAGTTACACGCTGCAGTTAGAAATGCCCTTTTATCTGGACTTCAAAATAAACTTTAAAAAAAAAAGTCCAAGTTGACTTTTGGGTTCACGCGGGGCACAAACATGAGTGAAAGTCCTGTGTTAATGAAAGGCTTTCTGACAGAAAGCCCTGAAGGCAAACTTCTCCCAAGTGCCTGGAAAAGGCTAAAAAAAAGAAGTTGCCCTTGAGTTTAGATTGTTTCCAAGCTTTGGAATTTAGTATGTAATAAGGCTGCACAATAACGCAATTGTGATGTGATTCACAGTTAGTGGGAATGATCATTTTTGCATTACACATTTTGTTTTCACTGGGAAAAAAAAATAGTGATGATGTGACCTTTGTTTGGGTCTGTACCAAACAAACATGTTTTCTTACATCTGGAGAACAATATTTGGAGGCCAGGGCATCTCTGCAGCACTACAGTACTTTATTATAATGCTGTGTGTCACACGTTTTTCCTTTATCAAGAAATTGCATTCGGCCATATTGCAATTTTGATAATATTTCAATTAATTGTGCAGCCCTGTATATAACTTTTGTGTTTGCTTGTTAGCATGCTAACAATTACCCTGTTATTGGCGTATGCTAATGTTTAGTATGAGATGTGTATAGCACACAAAAACTACATACAGCTGACAAGAATTTGGGTTATTAATTGCTTAGGTACTTGTCATAAACTAAAGTGTTGGAGAAGTGTTGTAGGTAAATGAAAAGTATGGTCATCAATAAAGTTTTTACAGATTATCCTCTGCGGACCATCAGTAATAATCCCAGATATCATGGGTCTGCATGTTTTTCAACATATGGAATAAAGTTGTTTTTTTTTTTTTTTTTTTTTTATTAAGATGTAGCCATAAACAAGTGTTGTGGGATTTTCACTGCCCGTTTTTGTTGTTGCTTGTTCTATTTTCGTGACATATTTTAGAATTATATCTTTAATTTTGTATAACAAAAACGCCTCCTATACATCTTTAGATACAGTATTAAGTCACCCTTATCCCTCGTGTTAATATGGTGTCTACGGTGAAGAGAACTGCTCTGCGATCATTAGAAATCTCTGTACGAGAGCCAAGCACAGCTGAGCGATTTATGTCATTCTGCTCTTCGCCGTCCGTTTTCCTCTGCAGGGTCAGAGACGTGTTGTGAGCTCTCTTTGTCAGACGTGTGTGGAGCCACAAAGCTGATTTTCATGCCACTCTCCCGCAAACACACAGTCACACCCAGGGGTATAGACCCGTGTCCCAGAATGCCCCGGGCTGCTGGCTCATAATTAAATTGTTTGCCTGCACCCCCCCGCCCCCTCCTTCCACCATGGCGGTTCTTTCAATTAAATCAACAGGTTTCTACAGCGCAGCCTTTGCCTGGTAATTGGCTGCTTGTTAGAACTCTGCTGCCGCAAACAAATTGGATAATTACCCCCAAAGTGGCGTCTATGTCAAGGCTTCATTTACCTTGATTTCTGTTTGTTCATTGTGGGTGCTGTTGTTGTTTTGGTCGGCCCATATAAAAGGTAATTAAAATGGCTAATTGAAGCGAGCGAAAGCAAAGTGCTGTTTGAATTTTCACCCGCTTGATTTTGTTTGCTTACTTAAGGCTAGATTTATTTGTAATAACCTAATCAAGCAGCGGCCTGTCATTCAAATAGATTATGAAGACCTTAACTGGAGGGAAAGGCTCGCCGCCAGAAATTTACGGGGATAATTAATTTGTTGTGTTTTTGTCTCTATTTGTGATATTTAGGAAGTAATTACGTGAAAAGTTCTTGGATGCATTTCTGTGAGTGAGCCACTAGTTATTAGATGACAATTAGAATGTACATAAATGTAATTATTCCAAATAATTAGAAATTACAGCCAAATATTTCATCATTGAGCTGTACAGACTTTGAATTAAACAAATAAAGGCATCAAAGTAATTAGAAAATTCAATCAGTTTTTAAAGAAAAATTTGATCTGTTTGCTGTAGTTTTTGTTATTCCTCGCCAAATTTCCACTATCTGTCCCTCTATTAATTGGTCTGGACTCTGGATAAAAAAAAATATCCCTTGTAGGTAAAAAGAGCTATTTGCTCAGTCAATTGAATTCCCCTCACAAAGCGACCTGCCAGCCCTGCAGCCTTTAGTAAAGATAACTCTGAACGCTGTTGTCTTAAATTAAAATGGCTCGCGGCGGCACCACTAAACTCTCTAAAATGAGTTTTTCTTATTCCTATTAGAGTCAAGGAGAAAGGTCCGTCTATATTAACATACATTTGTGTTCATTTTGGCTCTCGTGAATAAATCACAGGGTAACAACACTGCTGTTTGTTGACCTATCAGTCACCTTGGTTACGGTGTCTGCCGCTGCTGATCGAGTCAAAGTTGCTCACGCGCAGACGAGGCATGCTGTTCAGTTTTTTGTGGATTATGACACAAATGACACGACAGTGATATACATGATATACATGCAGGCAGGTGAGTGAGTGAAGCAAGCAGGGTTCAGTGTCTTTCAGAGGGACTCTGACTCTATGGCTGTTACAGGTGTAATTTGTTTAAATCATTTCATGTTATTAATAAGGGAGTCGTCTCATTTTACAGAAAATTCCTTTCTTATGTCTAAATAAGGAAAGACAACACCTGGGCAAAGGGGATGTCTTGAGTACTGTTTCCTCCTGATCTAAATGTACAGTATATGTCAAATATATGTCAAACAAGACAAGCCAGGCTGGCACAGGGTGATGGACAATGGCAGACAGGAAACATAGCATGGTGTGGTGCATTTCATTGTCATTATTATAGTCGTGTTCTGTAAAATAGCCAGTTTTTATGCATACACATTTTATTTAATTGTCATATTTGCTTTTCTAATAAAGTTCAGTGTTAATGGCTGGTATGTGCCAGGTGATTTTCCAGTCTTTTTTGTCTAAAAAAAATCTATCATTATTTAGAAAAAATTACATATGCATTTAAACAAAGTTATAAAAAAGGAAATGCAGCTATAACAAACACTGGGAAACTAAATCTAACTGGTAGGATCACAATTTTACTGATATGGATACAGATACAATACTGATAACTTTCATATTTGTACCCATATCAGTAAAATTGTGACAAAAAGTATTTGCATCGAATTCAAAAAGCCCATTCCTACCAGTTGTATTTAGTTTCCCAGTCTTTGCTGTAGCTGCATTTCCTTTTCTTTGTGGTAATTTCCATCATATTCTGCTTAAATCTGCGTGGTGACTTGCAGTTTTCCCCGCCGGGTGAAGTAGGCAGCAAAGACGGTGACAGATTAACCTGCACTTGACCCCCGTGTCCACAGTTTGATTGACATCAAACACAATCCTACGATGACAGCGTTCCTGTTTTCCTCACAGCCTTTGGATAAAAGCCAGATTTTAGAACTGTGTCTGTTCCACAGTGATTTGCAGGTCTGCAACTAGCATTTACTTTTATTACTGATTAATTGGCTGATTACTTTCACGATTAATTCATAAAAAGTCTGTAAAATGTCATATTGTATTCTTTTGTCCAACCAACAGTCCAAAAGTCTTCATACTGCCATAAATGACAAAGAAAAGCAACAAATCCTCACATTTAAGAAGCTGAAACCAACACATTTTTGACATTTTTGCTTGAAAAATGACTGAAAACAATATTATCTAATTATCGAAATTTAGGCACCTTATTTTCTTTTGATCTGCTAAACGATTAATCAGTAATTGTTGCATCTCTAGTGGTTTGACTTTTGAAAACTAGAGCCATTCAAAATGGTCTCAATATGTGGGACAAGGGATGAAAATGCTGTGCATTCCTGCATTAAGTGGGACACGTGGTCACCCTATAGGCTGGGCTCCGTGAGACTGTACTCGTATACAACGGCGCTTTGAGCTAATAGATTTTAAGCTACAGTAAACACACAAGTGCAAAGCAGTTGGTCTGGGGCACACTGACTGTGTGGGCGTTTCCAAGTGCACCTGCTATTTTGGATCATTCAAGTGCAGCAGTGCGAAATGCAAAAACACTGAAGTGGTATATAGATCAGAGGGTGTGGTGATTAATATGCTCTCACCCATTGCATCATCTTCTCGGGGCTGTGAAACAGTCGAGCAAATCATGACAACATGATAACAGATCATCAACAGTTCAGTGTCAACTGTTCACCACTTCAAATGTAAAGGGCTTTACCAGCATGTTAGCATGCTAATATTTGTTATTTAGCACCACAGTTCACAGGTCACCACAGTTATTGCAATTCATGATGGGAAATAAACTTTTTAAAATGTTTGCCTCTACCAGCCAGTGACAGATCAGTGTTCAAATTCACTGGCCATTCAGAAGTAAATCATTGTTTTATGTCTGAAATCTACCACTTTCAGCTGCTGTCCTATTTTACCAGCGTCTGTCTGCTGGCTGGTGCTAATTTCTCACCCTGCAGTTCATCCTAAGGAGAACATGAATGTGTGTAGCAACTTTGGGAAAACCGCTTGCACTGCTACTCTGTGATCTTAATGCAATGAATTTCGTAAACTCAAAATAAAACCGGAACATTTAGTGATCTTTGTATAATTATTTAATTAACACAGGAAATTCTAAGCTTATGATGCTGAGATCATGAGATTCTGAAATGGGGAGAAAAAAATGACCCGTGCATTTTTTTGTCCTTCTTCAATAAAATTCCAGTTCAGTCACTCTGATTAAACCACAACCAGCCAGTCAAAGTGTAACAAGGTGTAATCCCTCGTCCTTCCAGTGTGTACCACAGTACCTTTGAACCAAGAACTGAGACACTTGACTTAAATATTTAAAAACGTTCTCGTCTCTCTGCAGCGAGTGCAAACGTCTGCAACGTGGTGCTCATGAGACACTCTGAGCTGTCGGAGGGCATCAGTGTGCTTGACAACAACGGGAACGTGGTGGGAACATCGAAAGTGGCTGCCAGGCATGTATGTTGCTCAACTCTGACAACTTTTTCATCTGATAAGAGTTCTTCTGGTGCCGTTTTATTGGTTTATTTATTGATGTAATATTTGTGAATGCCATATGGTCTTAACTGTAAATGATGAGGTATTGACTTTACTTCTTACTATAACTATAACTTCATTCAAATAGTTGATTTTTCTTCCTTGATAAAAACTTTTTTAAATGCCTCTTTGTCGCTTCTTTATATTTTTGTGACAGGCACTTTTAGAAACAGCTGTGACCAGAGTGGTCCTGCCCATGCCGATCCTGGTGCTCCCTCCCATGATCATGGCTGTACTGGAAAAGTAAGAGACCGCATTATTTTTATGTTTTATAAATTGGTCCCTTTTCTGAAACTTAATGATTTTTATTTTGGTCTCATCACAACACAGCAGTGACACCTGTGGTGTGATGAACTTGATCCAATGTTTCAAAGTGATCAAAGTGTTTCCTTGACAAAAACAAACAAATAAACAAAAACAAAACAAAAAACTAGTTTTTCTTGCAGATTTGTGACTTTAATCTCAGAATTTGTAATTTCAGATTTATTTTTATTGGAAATTTGTTTAATAGAGAGAATGTCCACATTATTTTCTTGTCAATTCACAACTTTAATCTTTTTTTTCTTGAAATACTACCTCCTTCCCATGGTAATTTTTGTATTATGCAGTTGCAGTAATGATACAAAGCTGGTTGAAAATCAGCGAACTCTCCCTTTAAGATTCTTTTTGTCTTGATGTTACTTTTTGAGAATGCTATAGTTGTAAAAGTTTATTTCGGTCCTTGTTAGCACTTCCACAGAATAATAAATAGGTAACAAAAAAGTCATTAAAGTGACAGAAAAGGTGCAGGCTGAAGCATTAGATTATTATACCGACCCTTTTAACATAGAATGTTCTAATAGGTAACACTTTCACACCTGGGTTTTAGCTATACAAAAATGTGATCATTGCTGTGGGGTTTTACACATTCTATTGCCACAGACAACCAAAATAAAGACACTCAGTTTAGACTATATCTGATACAGTCTAATGCTTCAATTCATGATGGCTTTTCGTCTCTGAAAGGCAATACAGCATTGAGACAGTTGTCTTCTTTCATCTGTTTATTTTACCCTGGATTTTCCGCTGGTGGAGTTTCTGTAGGTGGTGCTCTTTTCTTTGTCCATTCAGCCATTGTGACTTTCTGCTCGGACTAACTTCTTTTTATGCCTGTTTAAAATACTGACAGTGCTGCTGCTGCACCCATTAAATGCATCACTTAATGTGAGCAAAAGCATTTTTCAGAAGAAAAGAGACCAATGCTCAGTACATGTTCAGTTATTAATCTGTGTTAGAGGAGAGCATTTTCTTAATGAAAAAAGCAGATCGATTCTGCAATGAAAGCTGAGGGTGAGGTTTTTGTTTTCTGGTATAATACAAGTTAGATTAATTAAAAATGCAAATAATCCCTAATTAAATAACAATTTATGAGTGAACGATAAAATATTTTGAATATTTCAGTGTCTCAGATTCCTTCATCCTCAGAACTGCTGTTATAGTCACTGAACCTCTTCAGTGTTGTGTGATAAGACTGTAATTATGTCTTAATGATGCAATGTGTTTATACGGACGTCCTGTGATCGATGGCCTCGCTGTGCCTGCGGTGTGCCGAGGAATGCAGCCATCTTTGTAAATCCTTGACAGCACTTGTCCCGACCGCTCTGAGCAGGCGGGCTCAGGCAGCGGTGCCGGCAGCCCAGGTGTGTTTGGGATTCCTGGCAGCTGAATGAGCGGGAGTGTGTGTGTGTGTGTGTGTGTGTGTGTGTGTGAGAGAGCACAGGGCTGTGAGGTGCACTGTGGTTGCAGGTGAGTAGTACTCAGCTATCCTCCATGTCAGCTTGCCTTCACTGGCTCTCAATGGAGCGAGAACAAGGGGACAGAGACGGGCCCTGAGCGGCCCCTCAGTGATGGATGACAGTGCTGAGAGCAGATTTAGGGCAGTGACAGCAGTTTCTGTCCTTCACGTGCTTCACTAGCTATGAGACGTTACAGACACCTAAGTGTATTCAGACTTATTTATTATTTTTGTATGTCTTTAGCTACATTTACCTCCATAGAGAATCTCCGCACTCTCTTCAACCCAAATACCCAGTAACCTGATTTGGGGCCCAGCTCATACTGTGATGCAACAGCTACAGATAGAGAGAAGGAAAAATGTTCTATCAGGCTCAATGTTTCAATTATTTGAAAACAAGTGTATGTTGCTTTAACAGAAGATGTCATTTTGTAGTATAATTTAAGAAAATTTAATATAGAAACTTCAACAACAGTATGGGAATACCTGTTTTGGCCATTCCAACAAATGAAACACCTGATAAATCAATGTGTTTCATCACAAACAAAACAACAGTGCAAAAAGTAAAAAGTTGACTCCATTTGCAACATTGCCCCAAAACAGACTACACCCATTAGGTTTGGGCGATGTCCACCAAATAGGCATATGATTGACTTAGTTTAGATTATAGTTACAGTTTGAAGGGCATCTTTTTTTCTGCTTGGATTAATCACAGATTGTAGAGAAACTGGTGTATCTAACCTTAGAGATACGCTTACAAACAACTTACTTGTGCGTATCATTGAGGCCTAACAAACTTGTTGATTTCCTCATAAAACATTTGCAAAGTTTTCCTGCATTACTTACATCCATGTTTGCACACTTGCATTTTTCGTCTTCCTCACTTTTGCTGGAGCATTGGTAAGGATGCTCAATTCATGATATTTGGGGCTGATTACCGATCGCTGGAAACAGTTTTCGTTGATAACGATCACCAGTTGTGGTCTACAGTCTGGTGGAGCATTATTAATTTATTTGGTTAACTATTCTTAACAACACTGTAGATTAAGTATAAGTATACAACTTACACAGGTACCACTTAGTGTTATACAAGAATATGGTTGAGTTTGCTGATAACAATTTGACTAAAAAAATTAGATTTTTTAAAAATCTTCCTTTGTAAATACTGTAAGAAATTGAATATTGTTTTATTTTAGCATCTTATTGTTAAAAAACGTGTGAAAGAGGAAGAAAGTAATGACATAAGGAGGCTCTTCTCTTTGTGACCATTTGAGTATAGGTTTGAGTTTATGAGGTGCACTTGAACACACCATGAAGTTCCTGTTGGTGCCCATGTGCTTTACCGCACAAAGTGATGTAGATTCCAGGTTTACAAGGTTTAAAAACATGGCTTCATACTGCTACTAGTGGCATGAGGGTTCTTTTAATGTTGTATAAGCAAATAATGGAAAATGTGCTGAACATTTGAGCTATTTACTAAAAAAGAATTCAAAAACATACTGTAGCTCTCTGGAAGAGCTACAGTATGTAGACAATCAGCTTCTTCTGCTGCTGACAAAGAAACGCCTTTGGGCTTTTACTGTATGTTAATAATCACCCCCACCTCCTTCTTGAGGTGTTTGTTTAGTGCAGAAATTAGAAACCTGCTTTACACTTTAATTGTTCCCCATCACATCCCCCTGTGCGCACAGTACAGCAGGCTCTGAAAGTAACTGAACAAAATTGGAAATAAATGGACAAAAAGCATCATCACATGTATTCATGTGAACGCAGACTCAAATTAGGCGACTATATATCACTTTTTGGTGCGGAAAATACATTTCCACAAGTAAATCCTACCACTACTGGTAGAAATGCTGTGTGTTGTCACAGTCATTCAGTGGTGTAGGTTTATATCTGACACAACACCAGTCAGCAGAGATATTCCTTTAATTGGTCTTCTCATGGCGACAGGGAGGCTCAGTCACGGTGTCAGAGGTTCATATAAACACTCGAACCTGGTGAGACCTCAGCCAGAACGTGGGCACCAGCCAGGTCACTCAGTCCATGTAAACACAGCCAGTAATGCATGAAATGGTGTCATTAATTTTTGATAATAGCAAGTTTTTCACCTGATTTGGAGGTTTTCAAACTTACACTTGTATCGCACATACCTCACAACTTTTCTCCCATTGACTTTCCTCTTTGTAATCCATTTTTGAGATGTGTATCTGCACATTCTTGTGTGTGTGTGTAGCCTAATTAAACCATGGCAGCCATATGTGTTAATGAGCTCCCTCATTAGGCAGTAGCTCTCCTCGTTAGGGGGAGAGGCGTCGCTGGTGGAGGAGAGATGGAGCGGCTCTTTCTCAAGCTCCTGCTGAGTTCGCTGTCCCACACACTGAAGAGGGGATTATCCTACGGAGGGCAGCGAGGAGGGAGGAGAGATATGGGCTGAGACGAGAAAATATATTTCTGGAGATGGATCTTTTAAAATGTCCTTAAAAAGTCTGTTTGGTTCAGACAGAGAAAATACAGCTTTTACAATTCATGGCAGTACGCTTTTGAAACTGTTACGGTATATTTGCAAGGGATTATGGACGTAGGACTTATTTAAAGGGTAAATTTGGTTTTTTTTAACCCGGAACCTGTTTTCCCATGTTTTAGTTTTAGTGACTAATGGGGAGGACAATATTTTTTGAAATTCGTCCAGTATTGTTTTAACCTACTGCAGCCGTCAGCAGGCTGCAACATAATCCTTAAGGGCAATTGCGAACAGTCAAAGTACGTCCAATAAAAGTGTTTGTCTTTGTCTCTGACAGGCTCAGATTGTTGTTACTGACGGCATCATGGAAAGGATCTCTACAGAAACCTTTTTAAAGAGAAAGATCTTTTTGTTTAACCAGAAACTGTGCTCTCACTAGTGATTTTCTTTATCGTTCTCATCAGACCCACCAGACTCCATTTACAGAAACAGTAATTTTATCATTATCATCATTATCTTTATCAAAAACCCATTGGCTCGTCTTTCAACTGTTCCAATTCTGATTGTTTGGTCAAAATAAACCCCTATTCACCATGTTAGATGTGGAAATATCAAGAGAGGAGTGAGAGCGATGTCGGACACCAGTGTTTTATCATGATAAAATTACTGTTTCTGTGAATGGAGTCTGAAATCAGCTGTTTCTGCTTAAACAAAACATATCTTACTCTTCAACAGAAAGGCCTACCTCTGTATTGATCCCTTCTATACTCTTGTCAGACACTTAAAACAATCTGAGCCTGTTAAAGGCAAAAACAGGAATTTCGTTGCAGCTCAGTTTAATACTGGGCCAATTTCAAAAATTGTTGTCTTCAGATCTGAAAAAGCTCCTTGGATGAGAGGCGAAACGTCTTCAACTCTTATCAAGTCCAGTTGCCTACGACAACCTTTGCTACGAATAGTGATTGCATTAAAGGTTGTGCATATGTGCATGTCTGCGGTGACATCGAGTCTGTTTATATGTGCAAAATCATCTAATGCAGAGGAGGACGTGCATGAAATATCAACTTAAGGAGAGTTGATATTTCTGCGTTTTGACTTAAAAACAAAGCATAATTTGCTTATATTTGTCACTTTTGGTCCAAGAGTTAAAAAAAATGCTTTAACTCCAGAAAGCTTTGAAATATTCTTCTGGCTCGAGGATGTCGATAAAATCACGATCTCCTGAATCCATATACTGATTGAATAGGGAATGTCTGTTTGTTGACTGTGTAGTCAGGCTGTCACTGTATATTGAATTGTGTTGAGTGTGAGGTTCTGCTGTCTAGAACTAGACTGATCTGTCATCTGGGCTTATGTGTCATCCAGTAGTAGCTTATCACATATATCAGCATATATGTTGTAATTAACAAGAAAAGAACTGTCAAAATAAACATCATTTGGAAGCAGGCGTCCCATCTCATTGGGCACTTTTCAACTGTAAAATGTTTTTTTTGGCCAAATTTAAGAGGTTCTTATCGATTCAAACAAATATTAATGTGTTTATTTAAAAAAACTCAAATGTTGATAATGTTTTCTGCATAAAGAGATGCAGTATCGGTCGGATTCTACTGCTGTCCATTTACCTTTTGGATACTGTGTACCTTTGTGGAAGATAGATCCCCTGTGTAACCATCTTAACACCTATCTGACCATGTCTCTGTCTCCTCTGTGTCCCACCAGGCTCCCTCTCCTGCAGAGACGGAGGAGGCTCGTCTTGCCCATCCACAGCCTGGTCGTCCTCACCGCCTTCGGCCTGGCTCTGCCTCTCGCCATCAGTCTCTTCCCGCAGATGTCACAGGTACTTCTTGTATCCTAAAACAACCTCTTCTCTTCTAAAGAAAATGTCTTTCCTCCTGATGCAATAGAACATAATTTAATATACCTTAAAAGTGATTTGTCTGAAGTTGATCTGCAGTATTCTTGTTTTTTATTTTTCTATTTTCTCACCATCTTTGATCAGAAATGATCTTTGCTTTGGTGTTTCTGCTCTGCAATAATCATCTGTCAATCAAACCGAAGATTTCTGTCATTGAAGTTTAAGTGGCATATTTTTCTTCTTCTTTTCAGCGATAGTCTGTCGCTCCTCATGTTAACTACTGAGTCCTTTTTTATAGAGCAGTTGCCATTTGTTTTTCTTTGAAGGATCTCTTTGACAATTATGAATGTAAAAGCACTTTACTTTTCTTTTATCGTACTCTTAACCTTAACTACGTTTGTCAGACAGCTATAGTTACTAGTTACTTATCAGATCACAGTCTTTCATATTGTTGATTGTTTGATAAACTAAAGGATTGGGTGTTCCTTTATGGGCAGTGAAAAATCTCTTACTTCTTACCCTAAATAAACTCTTTAAAAACTCTCTTGGTTTAGCTGAAAAAGTCTTTGTCACAAAGCTGAAAACACCCTTTTTTTTTTTTTTTAGATGTGTGGTTCTCACAGGACAGCAACGCTACAAATATATGATGATCTTACAGAATATGCATTGCTTTGGATTAAACTACCCCACAGTATATAAATTAGTTAAAATGAGCTAAAACTTAAACATCAACAGCAGTTCAATGCAACAAAAACATGAATGCAGCAGTAATATTAATCCAAAAACATCAGATATCGTAGTAAAACACTGACAGGGACCACTGTATTGCACAGTGAAGACTTTTACTTTTTCAGTTTCCCTGATTATATTTACATACTTATTCTGGAGAAACATTTTCAATGCAGGACTTTTGCTTGTAACAGTGTTTTTTACAATGTGGTATTAGTAGGCTACTTTTACTTAAGGCATAATCACTGGTGGAAATATTCAGATCCTTTATGTATTTGAAAATCAGAGCAGCCCAACAGAAACAGGGATGCATGATATGGATTTTTTTTCAGCCGATAATTACCTGCTTCTCATGGCCGATACCAATAAGATAACCGATGATTTTGCATTTTGTATTCGTAAAAAGAAATTCATATAATCTGTAGTTTATTCACACCTGAGGATAAGAAAGGCAAAGATGCAGTGAGCAAAGATGGAAGGTTTAATATCTCATAGCTCTGAATGAATCAAACCTAACTGACATCACAAAGAACTGTTCTAACTCTGTTCATTTATGTTTTTCTAGCAAGGCTCATCAAAAAAATCTTGAATATACTTTGGCTTTTCTGGAGCCTTTTGCACAAGAATTCAAATGAAATATTTTTACAATCTATTTTTCTCTTTAAGTCAGATTTTAGTGCATGTGGTTCTTATTAGGGCTGCACGATTTGGTTAAAAAAAAAAAAAGTCACATTGCAGTTATTTTGACTGAAATTGCAATTGCCATGATTAGTGGAAATGATCACTTTTGCATTACAATTTTCATGTTCTCTGAAAAAAAAACTATTAAAATCACACAAGATTTTTTGGCCAGGTCATCTATGCTGCACTACAGTACCTCAACACTGTTTTGAGGTTTGTTTTTTTTTGCGATATGGTTCTGGTTGTGCGATTTGGATATTGCACTTGGCCATATTATGAATTTATTGCAGTTTTGATTAATTGTGCAGCCGTAGTTGTTATGATTAAAATGTTAATGCTCCGACGAGAATCAATTAGAAAAAAAATGGCTCAGTAAAAACCAGAACCAATGTCATAATCAATCATGATACCAAGAGCTCCTTGTTTTTGCTTCTTCACATCATGACTGTATTAAATATCTGCTTTGCTCAGGTCTGCTATGACTCCGTTTCAGTGACTGATGTTGATGACCGCAGTCTTCTGACCTCTTTAACGTTTTCCCATTGAGCTTCACAGAGGCTCTCTCCTAATGAGGCGTAGCCCTCTGAGACTTAACCTGCTCTGTTATGATCTGCACAGAGCCTCCACTGCCTCCATTCACTGATGCCATCCAGGCTAGCAGGCTGAGATCTAACTTTAGCCTTATTACCTCAGTATGTGTCATTCCACTCATTAAATGGCTGTGGCGTGAGTTTGTTTTTCACTCACATCTCTCTCTTTGTCTTCTCTCTGCCAAATGACTTGCTGACACGAGCCAATCAGCTCTGGCTTTAAAATGTTTAGGATTTAATTACCACTGGAAATAGCTCAGACAGCCATATGGCAAAAAACTTCAGACATATGTGCCGCCAACAGTCCTGTGAAAAAGCTGCCTCCAGCTCCACGGAGGGGCCTGTTTTTCTCTCACAAGTCCTTTTTGCACTTTCGCAAGAATAGCAGATGAAAAAAAAGAAGAACTCCCCAAAAAGCAACATGAATGCCCTGTTCCCCTGGACCCCCCGCCTACTCAATTTGTCCCACTTCCCCATTTCACACCTACCAAGATGTCTGATTAGGATTCAGCCTCCAACTCCAGCAGCCATCTGTCTCTGGTTCAAATATTAGGAGATGCAAACCTCAAATTAGACTTTAATCTGCCAAATTGGCTCTTTTTGCACATTAGCAGTAAATACAGAACATTTAAAGCTTTTAAGAATTATTTAGTTACAAATGAAACTGTTTCTAATCTTTAAGTAGCGTCTCATGTAGACGATTATGCATACATCTACAGCGTACACATATAGTATATAAATATGTTAAATCTGACAGCTTCTGCCAAGTATTTCCACGTCTCACTGTTGACCCGCTTGTTCCCACAGATCAGTGTGAATCAGCTCGAGCCGGAGATCGCCATGGCAACAGATTGTAAGATTGTGACATACAATAAAGGCCTGTGAGTGATCTCCCTACTGCCCGACGCATACACACAGGACCCGCTGCTCATCATGGTTCAAACGCCCTGAAGCTGCCAGAGAATGAATTATGGTAAATTTGGCCGTGTTAGCCAGTGAGCAGTTAGCATATGTTTACAGAGAGGCGGTTGATAGTGAGAATACATGTTTGTTTTTAAGCCAAGACAGTGGTTGTTAAATAAGCACTAACACATGATTATATTTTGTGATATGGGAAAATGTACGTCTGGGGCGGTATTAAACTTCTGAAGTCTTAAACTAAGATATGAAGAGTCAAAGGTAGGATTTTTTCCCATTTTAGTATTACAGAAGCAAATCCTAAAAAACTTTAGAAATCCTGTCTTATAATCCTGTTTTACCCAGGTTAGGAAATCCTAAATGTTCAATCCAACATCATTTGTCAACTTTCATGTTTGTTATCGTGGAAACCCACATTACATTTCGTGTTGCGCTGGGCTAACTATGTTGTTTTTTTTATTATGAAGACATAATGAAACACATTGAAAGTTTTTTTTAAAAATGGAGCAAAAAGAACGATGGACACTGAACTTCAAGATGTTGAAATGAAGATGAAAGATGAAAATGTTCTTTTGGGGAATTTTACAGCAATGCTAACTCTGGAGATAAAAGTAAACACTGTGTTAAGATAACAGACATTTTCTAAAAGAGCAGCGATATGGTTTAAACAAGTTAGCTGCTGTTTGCTAACACTACCTTTAGCTACAGACGAATCCGATCAAGTACCAGAAGTAATCAAGCCGCCATTGCTGTTTATGTAATGTTACTTTTGACACCAGTGTCTAGGAAATTGGAAAGAACCTGTGCATTTTAACCAGAATCATGAAAATTCTTGCAGTATTTGGGTTCCCTTCTAGACACAACCAGCAGACACTGAGATTGACAGACATGATCTTCCACCACAAATGGCGGCTTCCCTAGACGGTGGAACACACAAAGCGATCGTCTGATTCGTCTATTGTTAGCTAGTTAGCTATTACTATAAATAGAAAAGTGAAAATTAGGACAGTTTGTGTTTTCCTAAAGTTAGGAGAGTTTATTTAAGATTTTGGGAAGATCTTATCTGAAGTTAGGATAGGAACATTGATTTAAGACAAAGTCAAACTGTTCATCTGTGAAGGCTTTTTTAAAATCCTGAATCAGGTCCTAACCCTAATTAACATGTTTACCACACAGTTAAGATAGGATCTGCAAGTTAAGTTACTGTGATATCGTCCCAGGACACCTCAGAAAGTATTATCACTGTTATTGCATGGATTCCTAACAAGAACAAAATACAGAATAACTGAGACTCTGAAAAAGATTTATGGAAGACTTTAAAAAAAAGATGAATTTAATAGAATTGAGGAAAAATGGGTAGATTAGGAGCAGGATGTGTCTAAATGATTATGTGAATACTGTGAATGAAATCAAGATGAATGAGAAAATGTTTTGTAAACACTGAGTTTTTCTTTTTTACTTGTTTATCATTAAAGGGATAGTTCAGATGTTTTGAAGTGTGGTTGTATGAGGTACATATCCATAGTCAGTGTCGACACATCCCCAGTTTGGAGAAGCAGCAGGAGTAGCAGCATGGGAAGCTAAGTAACGTAGTGCTGTGAAGAGGATCAGCAGCAAAAAATCCTTATCGGTTCAAGTGTAAGCTATATTTTGAATACTTTCACTGCTTTACCTTGCTGTCAGGCACCGTTTTCTGATGGAAAACTGCTGTCGTGGATAAGCCAAATATCGCTCTCTCCAAAGCAACCAGGCTCCTTTTTCACAAAACACAGGAATTACTGGGCTGCCGCTGCTTCGCTCGGTTAGTAAGTTTGTGTTATCGTGTGACTTCGGTGTTTTAATGGGTTAGTTTAGATTCATCAGAGTCGTACAATAGTTCAAACAAATGAACAGATCGAGGCAGTGGCTGTAATGAGCAGTGGATAAGTGCAGCATACAGCGGTAGTTCAAAAAGTCCAAACTATCCCTTTAATGCAGGAGCTCCCAGCCTTCTCTTTTGACCCCTTCATTAAAAAAAGGCAGAGTCTCCCTTTAATCTCATGTCAAAGGGTTCATGTCTAAGCTGTGAGCTGCTCAATCAAAGCATTATTTTCTCCTCTGATTGTTTAATCGGTAATTTTATTGGTAATTTATTGTTTTTTCAAAGTGTCATGCACCAAAAATTAGACTAGAGAAAAAAAAAAACATTTCTTTTGCAGAATTTTGTTTTTTCTTGTTTATTGTTTCCTTATTTTCCTACATACCTGTTTCCTATCATGTTGAAAACCGAAACTATTTTTTTTGTAAAAATATTTCTAGGGAGATGTCAGGTGACTGCAGATAATTTAGCAAACCGTCACTTTATTATCTGTTGCACGATTAAAGAGTTTATAAACTAAACTACAGACTAGTAAACTACAGGTACCTCTTACCCCTTTTGAAATGTGATTTTGTGCCACTAAATCCAAAAATCCTTTTAAACTCACTCAACTGTGAACTTTATTAAGCTTCAGAACCTCTCTGAAATCATCCAGTGACACTGTTTTGTTTTGTTTTACCACAAAAGCAGGTATTGTAAACATCATTATTAAGTAACTTCAAATCAATGTTTGCTTTGGCTTCCTGTAACTGGAATCTTCAGGTTGAGTCACTCTCATGTAGTAAAACAAGTTCATTTGGTTTTAGTTTCTGCTCGGTAAAAGGATTCATCATTAATATTTGTTTCGAGTTCTGTTGAAATTCATTTAATCTTTATAAACTACGTTTTGTGTAAGTGAATACTGTGTTTACAGAAATACAACAATCACAGTTAAAGAAGGAGACATTTATTCTACACGTGTTTACTGAAGCATTGTTTCTGTCTTTTTGTAAGTATTTGCACTTGATTTATATAAACTTTCTGTCTTCAACTATTATCTTGTGTCACGATCTGTGTGATTAGCATGTTTGCACGGTTGCCGAGGCAACGCAGCACGGTAGGCTGCGATGCAGAGTAATTCGACAAGAAGCCACATGCAGGATCAGTGGAGGATGCTGCGTGAGCGGCGTGGAAAAACAAGCCAGGTGAGACAAATACAAACAAAACCCCATTCATAAAACATACTGTACTTAAATAAATATATTAGATTTCCTTTTCATTATTAATCAGGTCTTTACTGTTGTATCTCATGCAATCAGATTACAGCTTCACATTTGGTTCTGCCTGAAGAATTTAGAATAGCCACCAGGGGATCATCACATGACAAGTGCAGAGTGGAACAGCAAGACAAACATTTTCTCAGTCATCCTTTTCAGTAAAAGATAAAGAAAAGATATTTTGAATGCACTACCAACGGAAATATAAACACAAAGTGATCTGAAAAGGTTTAGTGAAAAGGTGAAACAAAATCAGACCTGTGACCATTGATCATTGATTTCTGTTTTTATTATTCTTAATTTTACGAATGAATTCTTGTGTTTTTTTTATGTCGTGACCTGTTCAGTGGAAAAGTCTAACCAAGGATGTTTGCCAATTAGCCTCGGCTAGGAACTTTACATGCAACACATCTGTAACCTGCTATATGACCTATAATAACCTTGTTATTGAAACCAATGTTTCTTGAATTGCCCCTGACACATAAACTAATAAATAAATACATTTCTATCCATAATGCTGAGAGTCTTACAGAACACAGGGTTTCTGCAGGTCTTTCAAAAGTGCAATAATCTGAATTTTAAGCCTTAAAATGTCTGAGTCTCGAAACCAACATGGAACCAATAACCTCCAATGCAAACTATGCTGCCCAGTCAGAGTCTAGCTAGCTGGCTTCATGCTCCACCTTCAAGTGTGGAAAGGACAAGAAGTCAGTTTGGATTGACAGAAGTAATTAAGTGATTAATTAATTACAGGATGTCCTCTGGGTTTTAAAAAGTCCTAAAAGTCTAGAACCCAAAAATCAGAGGCCTTAAATTGTCAAAAATACAATTTTGACAGGTCTTAAAAACTTATTGGGTGAATGAAGATGACATAACATTTATAAAGTTGCATTTTTTGGTTTCATTTTTAAGTGTTCTTGGGGAAACACTGTAACAACGACAAAACCAAACCAACATGGAACCAACAAACACTAAAGGTCAGAATTTATCAGCTCACACCCAGGTAGTTTCTAGCATATAAAGCAGATATGCTCTGGACTTTAGACACTAGCTAAATCTGTCATATAAAATCATATCGTCTGAAGATTTTTTTTGCCAGTATGGATGTGAAACATGCCTTAAATTGCGTTTATAAATGTCTTAAATCTAACTTGTTTCAACCTCAAGAAGCCCTGTAATTAAAAAGATTAATTAGCATATGTTTTTTTGCCAGCTGGGACTTGAAATATGTCTTAAATTATATTCATAATAATATTTAAAAGCTGTTCAAAAGTCTTAAACTTAACCTGCAGAAACCCTGTTAAATAATCGTCCATAGTGGGTTCAGTCTTATAACCAATCTTTTTTTGTTTGCATTTTTAAATGTACAGATATATTGTTTGTATCTTCTGTCAAATTTCTAAAGAAAATACATGTAATGTTTAAAAATGACTCAAAAAGACAAATGCTATCCTATCTTTAGGGCACTAATGATTAATTGCCAGTGTCATAATTGTATGTAAATATCTCAAATTAGGTCAGTTAAGTAATTTCAGTCACGATCCGTAGTGAGTAACTGTTTTGTCATTTTGAAAGTGATTTAGAACAATAATCTTTCTTCTTCTGTAATTAGTGCTATTTGTACATCAGCGTGCTCACTGCTGCTTGACTGAAACTGATGCAATGTGACAACTGTGACTTCACCGCATGATTTATCACTCGACATGTAATTTTATAACCAACAATAAAACACGTGCAGTTTGTAGCGTTAGGTGAGAAAACGGAGAGCTTCGGTCGTGCAGCAGACAACAAGTAATCAAACAATAATGATGAAAGCAGCCGTTGTGTTTCAGACCGGTTTTCTGTCACCTCTGCAGCAGCAGCAGGTATCTGTCGGCTCCTTCCCCCCACCTGGCAGCAGCACTCTTGGTCCTCTGGAGAGATTCTTTGTTTTTCACGGTGGATTCCTGCTCTCATCCTGAACTCTCCTCTCTGCTGACTCAGGCGACAGGAGACGCAGCGTTTAGGGAGACGGGTGTGATTTTCCCCTTAATTGTTTTCCTAACAGACAAATGAGAGGCGCAGCTGACCTTTTACCTAACCGAGATGTGATTGGCCTTAACCTGCACAGTTAACCACGGCTTTGAATGTCAGAGTGAGCCACTGTACTGGTTAAAAACACACCTTTGATGGTGTTTATTTGGACAATCAGGAATGCTGAATCTCTTTTAACGTGTATTTGCACCTGCAGTGAGTATAGGATGTCCTGGAAACTCAAAACAAGGCATGTGGCCCCTTTTGCAACTACAGATGTGACGTTTTGTGTGTAAAAACTACTGCAGTGTATTTTTACTCCCCCCCTGTTCCTCGCTGCCTCCCTCTGTTTCTTACCTTACAAAACAAGACGACAGGGTCAGACGTCAGGGCTCATCTCTGAAGCCTCGGGGTCATTAGGACGAGATTCCTTCCGTTTCTTTTGACAGGTGATTACTGAGGCGCTTTGGTGAAAGGGCCGCCGCACAATAGTAACTACTTTCCCTCTTCTTTTTTTCAGAGGTTGTTGAACACTCTGGATGGGAATTATTTCTGTGTTCCCCTTCTGCTGGAATTCGGAGGAAATACCGGCCGATAGGTAACACACCTGACACCTGTGCAACTGTCCTGCAACATTCCTCACACCTCAGTGTCTGTCAGTGAGCCCCAACCTAAGGCCATGTTCTCTGCAGCCATAAGAGGCCCAAATCAGATTTTTTTTTGGTCATATATTCAGATCCAGAACAAATCTTTTCAGATCTGAATTTGGGTACTTTTATGTGCGGTCCTAAATCAGACACAGGTCAGATTTTTTGCAATGCGCCCTCAGTCTGAACAGTCATATCCAAATCGCTCACTCGCCTGAAGTGTGTCAAAACTCATGTTGGGAGGCGCTAACAGATGCACCAGGGTGTCTACAGGTCCTAAATGTATTCAATGCAAATTTACTAAAGCCTTTAAAAATTAAATAGTCTTGAATTTGGTTTGAGGAAGTCTTAAATATTTATTTATTAAATGTTGTAGTGGAGGTCTAAAATGCAGTCAAAGCGCAAGAGTTAAATTTGAATTCCTGTTGTCCAGCTGCAGTCCTTTTGGTTTTTTGCTAATAAACACTTAAAAATTGAATATACAATATCTATATTTATGCAGAGTAGTATGCCTAGATTTTCACTTTTGATGTTTAATTAATTTAAGGCCAGTTTTGCAATAAAATTAAATGATGGAGCAGCATCTAAGACCCTAGCATTTAAAACTGAGCACAGCAGTCCAAATAATGAGTTGGAGTCATAGACTGTTTGTTAAAAAGGTTGAATCCCTATTTAATAAACAGTCTATGGTTGAAGTGAGTTGTTTACTCCCTCCTCCCACAACTCGAAGCTCAGTAAGGCTGCAGGAGCACTGACCATGAGTGCAACAGTATAATTTGACAGTAACAAGCGAGGACGAGGCCGACACTGTAAGCTGTCAGCTGTCTGTCGATGTAAAGTTAAACCAGTTATCCTGAAAACAAAAGTCCGCTGCTCTGAAAATACTCTGGAGTTTGAGTTCAGTGGCTGTCTCGCTGCCTGCCAGACCCCATTAACATATTGCTTCATGTAACCGTTAAAAACATCTCCTCCTTCTAAAAGATTGTTAATGATTTCTTATGAGTCATAAACAGACACTTACTTATTCTACAAACCCTGGAAATTAATTTGAATTCTAACAAAAGTGAAACAGGCAAATTAAAACAGACTGTTTTGGGCCAGAATGTAAATTCGTAAAAGACGTGTTTCCTTGATGTCTCCGATTACTTATTATGGTTTATTTTACGATTTAGTACAGTAAATATGTATTTCTCCTTTAAAATGTATTAAAAAGTTTTACATTTAACTTGCTGATACATGCAGACGCCCAGTCTAGTTAAAAGTGGCCTTTGACATCCTGAAATTTTGGATAAAAACTGTTTCTGTAAAGCCATTCACATCACAGTCCCACCACTCCTGGCTCCAACTCTGCATCCACACACACTTCTGTACAGAAGCAGGAGCCACTGCTTCACAACAAAACCATAATTAAAAATTTGGCTCTCAGTCTCATCGTCCTCGTTATCATCCACTCGCTTATTTGCTGGCTGCCGCTGCACATCAGCTTATAAATGAAAACATAAACACTGACTTCAGTGGCCTCCGTGTTTACTTTTGTACAACAGGATCATGAGCAGCTCACGCTGGAATCTGATATTGGCCACATTTTAAAAAATAATGTGAACAGCCAAACAAAACCCATAAGATCTGAGCAATAAATCCAGATTGAGCACTGAGGCTTGAAGTGTGAACAGCCTAAGAGAATCTTGCTGAGTAGTCGTTGGATAATTTTTGGGGTGTCATTAAACACAATTATACCATTCAGATGTTTTCTAATCATCCTCTGAAGGATTTTTTTTTTTTAACTTTCGTTTAAAGCATTAAATGGAAAATCCTTCCTTGGTTGAACTGTTCACTTCTTCCAGCAGCATGGAGGCCCGAAAGTCTGCAGGTTTTCATTCCAATCAAACACTGCAGCAGCATGTTTCACACTGATTTGCACATGCACCTCCAGCCGGAGAGGAGGAACTAATGAGTGAAATCTGCTGCTGTAATGGCTGGTTTTAAAGGAACAGTTCACCC
>JAJHUR010117518.1:1166-15772 GCA_027495735.1 Lutjanus campechanus | reverse complement strand
CTGTTAAGTCTGAGTTCGGACTCTTCGAGGTTGCTGTAGCTGGTCAGTGTGGAGTGTTTTAGCCAAAGTAATAGACTGAGTTAGCGATGTGAAGTCAGTGAAGATAATATTACCATGTTAACAATGCTAGTTTCCATCAGCACGTCAATGGGAATTCCCATTATGTGTTAGCTTTGAGTAAATGTACTAAGCGCTACTTATTTATTTATAGAAAAAATTCAGGAATCATGGATTTTGTTTGTTTGTGAAAAGAATTCTGTCAACATGCTGTAATGCATTTAATGGCCACACAGGCACCACCATCTAAAACCCTGCCTCCACTTTTGTCTCTTTCTCAAGACGTACAACGTATTTTTACAACCTCTTCCAGCGACACCATGTTTGTTGTTAGAAACCTTTGACTCTCCTTCTTCTTTGGGATAATTTTTGACTCTGAGCAGCGCCCTCTAGTGGATGTATTGCTTGACATGCATGTCAATGTAAAGGATGTTGATGTATCTATATTCATACATAAAGGGGACATAAATGAGCCTTAACCAGACTTTTGAACATTCACTTCTGTCTGTTGTCAGGACTAACCCAGGATTTACACCAGGCACGGCTGCGCCGCGGTTTTGGTCCGTCATACTCGCGACTTCAATTCACGCCAGCAGCATTTCAGAAGCGGAGCAGTTGTTGACTTGTTTACTTCGTCGTTTTGGGTCATTTTTCCTTGATTTTTGTGCTTCTACCATGAGTAAGAAGTCTATGTAGTTATGTGGTTTCTTTTTTGTATGTTTTAATTGTGTTTAATGTTGTTATTTCCTTCTTTATTGTGCTTTAGTCTTCAAAGTCATGGATCAAAGTTTTGGAGCTTTGTTTAATTAAAAAATACATCTCTATAATCATCTCAATATTATGAAACATACCTGTTGTCGCCGGGTATGATGTAATGTTGAATGAATGAAGTGAAATATGATCCGTCGTTGACACGAGATGTTTTATTTTGAAAATTTACCGGATTCACTATGCTTTTCGTGTCGGGACTTCCTGTCTGGTTCGATCTCATCTGCGCAGCTTGACGCACCATCCGTCAAAAATAGACTTGCTGCGAATTCTCTGCGGAGTGGAGCACAGAGCCACTTCTGGGACGCTGCTGACACGTGCCGCGGCGCATCTGGTGTAAACTCAAGCAGTGACTAGAATGGTTGTGTACATCTATGAGTGCTGCGGCGCAGCCGCGCCTGGTGTAAATTAGAGGTAACAGGGTCTGTGTGCAAAAGAGATGCAGTGAAAACAGGCCCCGCCCCTCACACATACAACAGGATATGAAAGGGCCTCCTTTGGATTGGAAATAGCGAAAATGCATCATTGACGAATGTCTTAATTTTTCCAATAATGACAGCATACTACTCTTTAATAATTTAGCCTCGGGGCCCGTAAATAAATACCGGGTTTCAGTACCCATTCCTAGGCATGAGAGTGGTATTTATCTTTGAATTTAAAAAAAGCAGATAAATGTATTTGTTAAATCTTTCCTTTAAAAACTCCAGTGGTTCACACTAAACGACATTCTGTGTATTTACTAACCAGCATGTTTAAGTTGTCTCATGTTCCAGTCATGTTCACATACCTGGCGAAATGTCCTGGAAGAGCAACTTCCATATTGTGTATTGTAAGGGCCCCATGTATTTGGATGTCGGGAAGTCTTCGTATGTCAGATTGGTCTCATGTATCTTCCCTTTAATCCTGCAACAGAAAAACAGATCAATAACCGTCTAAATCCAATTTGCTTTTTCCAAATGATACTGCCTCTTGTTCAACCCACGACGTCGATGCTTCATGTTATTATTCAGCTTTGTGTCTTCGAAATGTGCCATTATTGACATTTAACAGCTGACAAACTGCTTCATGAATCTCCAACAGCAGAGATGAATGTGTCAGTAAGAGGGAGGCGGCAGAGGGGGCAGTTCTGCTCCAACACCATCACAATATGATTCAATATGAACCTCCACATGAGTCACTCAGTGCACTCCTACATGTAGTGCAGAGTTCAGGCAAGACATTGAGTGGGCTGCTTACCACACTGAAATCCTGAAAATAACAGCTCAGTGTGATGAAAAAGGGACCTCACGCATTTATGTAGAGACATCTAGTTATTTGTTGTGTATTCTCCGACGATAAGAAATGAAAGTAAAGAAATATGAAATGTTTTTGAAAGTACTATTTGTGGGGTGTTCAAACAGAACCATTTTTGAATGATAGAGTTCTTCTGTCACATTTTTTTGTGTCACTCAAGGACAAAAGATATATTTTTCCAAGTTTCTGTATTAATTGTTCAGTTAATCTTGTTAAATGTAAAATATACAGTAGATCAAAGAAGATCTTTATCGTGTTCTCAAAATACCTCTATTGTCTCTTCATGTAAAACATCTTTGATTACTCAATTTGATTTTAGATCGACTAACTAGCCCCTCCCATCATATAAAACTCAACCATTAGCTGTGGGTTATAATAGCTAGCGGAGTGATACTTGGGATGTCTAAAACTACAGATGCTATATTTCAAAACACAAAGTGTTGTGAGTTGACACAAAGCCGCTCTTAATTCTTGGGACTGGTCTAGCTGTGTGGAATGTGTATTAATTTTACCTGTTTATTCATCAAATCTACATTCACATTCTCCTCTCATCTATCATCATCCACCTCCAGTTTAATTAAATAAGACTTGCACCCCCAAAATTAATATTTTGACTTAAAAGACATTGTGGTATTTTGTAAAAGAGATAACATCACGTTTGATTCTGTCACTCTCTCTCTCTCTCGCTCTACATTCAACCTCATTAATCTGCTCTAAGATATTAAACTGTTCAATTAAATCGTCCTCAAGTACCCCTCCTAGATTAAACATTGCAGCTGGTTTATTTCAGCCCTAATACACCATCTGTTCAGGGATTAGCTGATGCTGTTGCTCAAATCTGTACTTTCTCCAAAATTTAAGCAACCTTACGTTAAGCACAAGCAGAACACACACATGGCATGCTGTGATGTTTTTATCATTACAACAATTATGACAGTAAATATTTGACAGTTAGATAAAGTGTTGATACTTCAAGAGTTGATAAAAACCTGCTCCTTCTTGAGGCAAATGTGTTTACAACCACATTTCTGTTCTTATTGGACTGCAGTGACGATACTGGGACTGTTTTAGCAAACTCGGGGCAGGTGAAGCACCTCTCAGATGTGACGGCTACTCCCTCCAGGAAGTCGTGTCGTCCCGTCTCGTTGAGGCGCTCCTGCAGGATCTGGATGCCCTCCTTGACATCTCGCAGCTGCTGGCTGTAGCGCTGGATCTTGTGCTCGATGTCGGCCAGCTTACGGGCCGTGTCCATCTCCAGCTCTTCCAGCATGCTCTTCTGACGCTCGCGCAGGAAGCGGTGAAGGCGCTCAAAGGCATCGCCAATGGTGCAGCGCAGACTCTTGGCTGAGGACTGAAAAAAAGAAACAAAAGGCCGTTTACTTAAAAGAGCAATACTTGACACAGACAACAAGTATTTAAAAGGTACTGCAGGTTAAAACCTGACCCCTCGGACATACAACATATGGACTGAGGCTTGAGACGCCAAAAGGGGACAATTATTGAAATCCGGAGCCCTGCCACTGTAAGAGTCTGCCAACACATTCAGAGTATATCTTTCTCTTCTCAACTCAACATACCTCTTTATGCATATACATACACTCCTGCAACTGCACACATTCACACACATCTTCCCTCCCTAAACCCTACAAACTCTTACAATATCAGTTTGTGAAATTATCTATAAACCATATATATAACAAAACTACAGGAAAGACCATCAGTATGATTGACTGATATTAATTGTTGAAACTGAAATAAAAACAAACTTGAAGCCCTGTGAACCCATCAGGTGACACTGTGTTAAAAACCAAAATGAATTCATAAAGGACATTACTACATGTGCTCAGGAACACTTCAAAAAACTGTTGTGTGTACACAGTTTGTCGCTGCTGGGGTCTGACAAGCTCACAGTTCAAATTTAGTTTTTGGATTGTTACCAGCAAAAAGTTCAAAAGCTGGCAGCTGCGATGGCATGGGGTTGTGTTCGTGCCCATGGCATCATGGGTAACTGTCACATCTGTGAAGGCCCCATTAAGGCTGAAAGGTACATACGGGTTTTGGAGCAACATAAATTCTGCATGTTACAACAGCTGGGCTTCATAATAAAAAGAGTTCAGGTACCAGACTGGCCTGCCTGCAGTCCAGCACTGTCTCTCTTTTAAATTGTGGAGTGAATTAAAATATGACAACTGAGTCTCTTGAGCACCAGAAGTTATAAGCTATATCAAGCAAGGATGGGAAAGAATTTCACTTTGAAAACTTCAACAGGTAATGTTCACAGTTCTCAAATGCTTATTGAGTGCTAAAAGAAAAAGTGATGTATCACAGTGGTAAACGTGCCCCTGCCACAACTTTTCTGAAATATACTACAGGCATCAAAGTCAGAATGAGTGTATATTTACAAAAACAATAAAGTTTATCAGTTTGAACACTAAATATATTGTCCTTGTCCTTGTACTGTATTGAATTTAATATATGTCAAAAAGTCACAACTTTTCTGGAATCAGGGTTTGTTAAAAAAGTTAACTGTTTCAGTGATGTGATGTGATGTCATTTAGGACAATAAAGTTTATTCTTAAACTGTAAAATATGCTGCTCCATAACATATCTTTGTCACAAGAGTTTGCATAAGCACATTTGAGAGATCACTGTAATATCGCCATATATCAGATTATTTTTATTCCCAAATATCATTAAGGGCACTAGTCCTAAAAATCCAGTATCGGTTACACAATACAACTCGCCCTCAGGCTCTATTTATAGTTGCCATTACGGGAGTGTGAAATAGACTTTGTACTGTAGTTAGTCAGGTTTGTTGAGTGTTTCAGTCACAACAGCCTGACTGTTAATTAGACACGGGTCAGTAATTCAAGAGCTCACAAAGTGCTCTAAATTGTGTTAATATTACATTAACATTCATTCATTGATTCAGCGTGTACAAGTATTGATTTTAAGTGACTCTCTGAGAACAGTGTGCGTTGAACCTTCCACTGAGGAAATAAAGTAGCTTCTACATTGTTTTAGTGAGAAGAGACAAACAAGAGGACACTGTCACAGAAATAACCCCAAAAAAGATGATCGAGGAGGGGGCGGCAAAGGACATCCTGTGTGTGAAGAGAGACGGCTCATTACAAGGCCGGTGGACAGGCAGAGAAGGACTGGGGACAGCAGACTGGGGGCTGAAGAGCAGAATAAACTGATTTGTAGCTGAAGAGGAAAAATGGGAAGTCGGACATCAAAGAGAATGAATCATCTGAGTGTTAGCAGTCTGAGTGTCAGAGAGACAGAACAAAGGGGTGTGATGTGAAAAGCCTGTAAAAATCGCACAGAGAGGAACAGGAGCCTTTCAATTTGAAGCTTCTGAGGAAGAGGAAAGACTGGGCTTCATTCAGACATTTTGTTGAAAGTTCCCCCGTCTGTCCTTGACAATCATCATTTTACTGGAAAGTTGAACTTGTGTTTGTACACAGATTCAAAATAAATCCGAGCTCATCAAAGAGCTGCTCGGAACAAGAGAAAATTAATGATTACTGACTCAGAGCGAAATTGATCTAAACAAGAATTTCAGATGAAACTTGTTTGTTTTCTCAGATGGGAATTCCAACCACTCGTCTGATCTTTTCAGGAGGAGCTGGATTTAGGGACTGTGATCTGAGGTTTAATTACACAGCAGGCCCGCTCCTCTTGTTCTTTAACAAACCGGGGGGATGATATCCTCATTCTGCCTGTGGGAACCTTTTCAGATGACTATTTCAAGCAAGCGTGAGAGCTATGACATTAAGATGAGCTGTATCGCAGCCCTCCTACCTAGTTAGGAATTGAAAACTGATGGCATGGAGGAGGAGGAGGAGGACTGCAGCAACCCACCTATCAGTCTCTCCATGACGTGTCTGCTGCTCGAGCCCAGCAGGCTGTGATGGCACTGAGAGGGTGTCTGCAGCCCTTGGAGACAGGAGGCTGGCTACCTCTCAGGGAGGCATGTGATTATCAAGTGAATCCCCGGTGGGCATGCGAATAGGACACAATGCCTATCCTTCAGACGGAGACACACACGAGCCAAGGACTCAAATTGGAGTGCAAGGCAGGCACATTCAGTTAAAATGAGAGCTGGGCTGCTGCAGTGATTCCTTCTCAATCTTAGTACAAGAATGGAGATGCAACTCTGTCTAACATTAAAGGGGGAAAACACTGATTTTGGGGGCTCAGGAGGCAGAACAGGTCATCCACTAATCAGAACATTGTGGTTCGATCCCCATCTCCTCCAGTCTGCATGTTGAAGTGTCCTTGGGCAAGATACTGAACCCCAAAATGCTCCCAATGACTGTGCCATCAGTGTGTGAATGTGTGTGTGTGAGAATGGGAGAACACAGAATCATTGGTGGGGAGCCCTGTATTGCTCCTGATGGGCAGGTTTGCACCTTGCATAGGAGCCTCAGTGTATACGTGTATGTGTGTGTGTGAATGGGTGACTGTTGACAAGTGTTGTAAAGTACCTTTAGACTAGAAAAATGTGATACAAATGCAGTCCATTCACAACCTAAGTCAGTTTAGAGGGGGCCAGGGAGGTTAGCTGGTGCCAGTTTGTTAAACGTAAAGCTAACTTGGCTTAACCAAGCTAGCTTTTTGAAGAAGCAAACATTACAACCGGTAATATACTTCACATTAGCGTTAGGCTACTTTACAGCTTGTCTATGGATGTCAGCTACAGTTGTTGGGGTCAGTGAGGGGAACGGTTGATAGACCTGGAGAATTGAACCAACCCTCAAAGCATTTCTTTTGTTCAAAGTAAGTGGAGGATCTATGGATCAAAGGTTTGTTACAAATATTGAGTGTCATCACTCGTAGCTTGTCATCAGCCATCAGTTAACTGGTGGGAAAATTTCCTCACCGTGCCATCCCCAACCCGGATGGTGACAAGGAAGAAGAATGGATGGAATAAAAAACACGATATCTCCAGTTGTGCTGCATTGATTTGAATACTTTTTCTTAAAACTGTCCATCATGAGTCTGAGAATGTTATGGGTGTGCAATGCAGAGTTGTTGGAGTATACTTTACAAAAATACAGGGAAAATAAGGAGTAAGATAACTTCAGGCAACCTCGAATTTAGCAAGATGAAGAAAGGCGGGGAGACGTTTCATTGTCAGCTACCTAAATGCATCAGAGATCAATGAAGTCACAGTGTGGCTCTCTTCCAGGCAGAGCACTCTGTGCAAATGGATGTAAATCTAATGAGATCAGCTCATTTCCAATGAGGAGTGGGGGCGGCTGAAAGGCTAAATCTAGCAGTCAGAGTGAGTCGATGGATGAGCTGAAATGGACAGGGGCTGGGCTCTCTCTGGCAGCGAGGATCCTGCGGTGCAGAACTCAGGGAGGAAGATGAGTGACATTGTGACATCGGACAGCAGGTAGAAAAACAGGAGGAATGTGCTCCCTAAATGACAAATAACGCTGACGGCTGCGACATTGTCTCCGCCAGAGACCTTTCCCTGGTCAACAGCTTCAATGTCACTACAGCAGGGAGAAGAGGTGTGTGCGTACGTGTGCATATGTGTGCATGTGTGGTTAAGGGACTGACATATTGAGCGGATGCTCATGGTTCGCTGATTAAAACAAGGTGTCAAGATTAAACAGCCGCTCAATAAACCAATTTACCTGTCGGAATGTAACTGTCAATCCAAATCAGTTTGCAAGAAAAGATGGATAATCAGTGACTGAAAGACTGCACACGTTAAACAGACCCATCCTTTATTTCCTGATATTTTTTTTTATACCAACTCGATTTTCTAACTGAGCATTACTGTTGCCATTTGCTTGCTGAGGATGCAAACAAGGATGTCCTGTTTGTACAAATACCACACGGTCCGTTACAACTGACTTCCCATCATGACATTTGTTGGTGTATATTTAATTACTTGTTAAATCAAAATGGAAATTCTAACATTTATTTCATTGTTTCTTGATTAATAGTTCCGTCTGTAAAATGTCAGAAAATTATGACTAATGGTCATCAAGCCCAGAATGTCCCAACATTGTTTGTTTGAGACCAAACCAAAGGTTAGAGCTGAAACGGTTTGGCATCTAAGTGATTTGTTGATCGTAAGAAAATTAAATATTTTTTGAAAATTATTTATCTTGTAGAAGCAGATTAAGTAGGATGCTGTTTGTAAAAGCACCAGAAAGATATGTCATTGTTGAGTCTCATTTCCAGGATGTTGGTAAGCCTCTCAAGCACAGCAAAATAATGAGAAAATCAGATGGTACAGGTAGAGGGTGGGGTCTTTGCAGATGCAGATGCTGCCGCACACTTCTGGAGGGTCATGGGTAATGATTGAGGGGGATTATTATTATTGTTTTTCTATATGCATTGTTTTGGGGGAAAATCCAGCATAATTTGCCTTTCTGTTGTTTCAAAAACAAAAATACCAAAAAGTCACAGGTTCCAGCTTCTGAAATGTAGATATTTGCTGTTTTTTTAATATTTCATGAGAGTTAAAGGAGTATCTTTGAATTTCAAACTGTTCATCAGATTAAACAAGATATCTGAAGACCATATCTCAGAATTTTTCGACCTTTTTTTAAAAATATGAAATGATTAATTGAGAAAACAACCAGCAGATTAATCAACAGCAAAACAAACATTAGTTGCAGTCCTATAAGATATTCACTTAACTATCAAATGAGACACAAATGAAGCACATGTTCACAGTTAAGAAGCTGGAACTTGCGGATATTTAAAAAACATCAAATGATCAATAATCAAAATAGTTGCTGATAAATTTTGTTCATCTACTTATCGATTAATCAGCAAACGGTTTCAGCTCTTGACATTAGTGCTGAAACATTTAGTTGAATAACTTATCAATAATAAGTTGTTTATTCAGTAAAAATGCCAAATAATTTTTGGTTCCAGTTCCACAAATGTAAAGATTTGTTACTTCTCTGTTGTATAACTAGCACTGTCCCTGACTAAGATTTTTTTTTAGTCGGATCAGATTTGCAGTGCAGTGCGCAACTCTAAATATATGAGCCAACATGACTGTGTTTTACCAGCACGACTAGCGTTCCAGCGCCTTTTTTCATCATCTGTGATGTGAAAACATCAGATTTTCAGAGCCAGATGAAGTAAAAATGTGCATCCACCAACAGTTCTGTTATAAAATCAGCAGACCTGTGGAGTCTCCAGGCTGCTGTGGCTGCTGTCCGGTGTCACCTACGCTCTGCGCTTGCTCATGTGGTGAATTAAGACCTTATTTCGACCAAACCAGAGTTGGTAATTGTTGGAACAGTTTGAATGAAGCTGACAATGATTTTTCACAGAGGGAGTCTGGGGACTTTTAGCAAGAACAATAAAAAAAAAACTGCTTCTGGTTAAACTAGACATCTCACAAGGTCACGATCCTTTCTGTCAGGGGCCAAAAACAAGCATAAACAACAAGCAAACAGGCAAGCGTCACCTGCCTGGAAGGCTCTGCTGGTGCGCAATGATGAAGTGGCTTCTGTGCTCCATTTCAGTTTTGTGGTTGGTGGTGATTTTGGTTTGTAAAGTTTACAGACTGTAATGCTGTTACAATGCCCTGTGTACAATAATACAGGTAAAAAACAAGAGCTGAACCTTGTTTATAAAACACTCGTTTCTCCCTCTTTCACTATTTACTGACCGACAAAATGAAAAAACAAAAAACAACTGTTTGACTGGAAGAATCTCAGTCGACTGAGGAGTCTGCAATGAATGGTTTGAATTTTTGAATATCAGGGGGCAGGCCCATTTATGTTAACTCATTATTTTTGCACTACTGGTGGGATAAAGCGCGACTCCACCTTAGACTTTGAGAAACTGTGCTGGCCATTTATTTTTTCTATTTTCTGACATTTTCATAAACTACATAGGTGGTGAAAACTATCTTTAGTTGCAGCTGTAGCACCTGCATGTTTGCTGCTGCTGCAGCTCTAAATATAAGAATTGTTCTTGTTTTAAGGTTAAATGAAAACTTTGGCTTTTTGTTTGTATTTTTGTGACTTTTATCCTGTATTTGAATGTGGGGTGTATATGTAGATGTTATTTTTGTGTGATATAATAATGATTTTTAAAAAATGCATGGAAGGGATTTCAAAAATATGTGATGTTTCTTCACTTTTTCCATTAAAAAAGGTGAAATGTTACAGCACCTTGGTCTCAGTAAGTTGTCTTTGCAGGAGCTGCAGGGCCTCAGTGTGTCCCTTCTCACTGTCCTGCAGGGTGGCCAGCTGCTCCTTCATCTCCCTCTGCAACACAACAAAACAAAAACAAACAACAGGTCAGTAATTAATTATTGGAAGTCAATATACCACAATACTGTTTGGAGGATTACTTCATGACACTCTAAAAATGCTCCACTTGTTCTTTTCTCAAACAATGCCTCTGTCAGTTACTTAAAAATAAAGCTAATATATTTGGCTGGCAGATATTTTCGCACGTCAAAATTCTATTATATTTATTTAAATTGTATTATTTGTGTAACAGCTCTCTTTGCTTCGGGTATGAGGCAGAAAAGATTTAAGCCTCAGCTACAAAACAAGTGAGGCAGATGGAGAGTGAGATATGAAAGAGATAAAATGAAATCTCTGGAGATGTTGGGCTGTGTCAGAGAAAACTGGGTCTCATCTCTAGTCAGGCACATGCTGGCAGAACCTGCACCGCTCAGCCACCTCCAAGTCTCCCCAAGGCAGGAAAGAGGCTCTGTGGGAGCTGGCTGGGACGGCTGCTGTCACGAATGGCACAGAGTTTTTATGCAGGTCCCATGTTGCCAACAACACCGGCACCACGCTCAGATTTAGGTTTTAGGACAGAAGTGGTTCAGCAGACGCCCTCCCTTTAAGTAGAGACTTGTTTATACAAATGTGCCAAGAACTGTGGATACAAGAGGACTTGAGGTACAGCTCTGCACTTTGTTAATCAGCACTCGGCTGATGTTTTCAAACTGAATAAATAACAAATGAGATAGGGGAGAGTTTAAAATTCAGTGCCTCACTCAAAAACTCAAATGCACTGATGGGATTTATGTTGGCTCTTGTGAAAATTAAAACTTTTTGAGTTGAACGAAAGTCTTGCTTGAGTTTTCATTGGGGTACATGATGTTGTATATATATCTTTGAAAGAAGACGGAATTCAACATTTTGTACTGAAACTAATGGTGTGTTCAATTTGAAAGGGCAAGTTAGAATTTATGGAGTTCCCAGTTGGAAATTTCAACTGGAATGCCCCCAAAAGTGGGATTTCCAACCCAGCAAGTTGTCACTGTCTCGGGGAAATGTCCAAAGTCAAAATACACTTCTGAGTTTTGCTAAAGTTGAGGCACTCTCCCGTCATCACAATCATTTGGTGTAAGGCAGTCATAAAACTCAGTCTGAGCCATCTTAAGTCAGTCTTTTTCTCGTCTTGATGTTCTGATCGAATCATACACATGTTCATTATTATCATACATTTTTAGTCTTGGGTCATGCCGAGAGTGAAGTTCAGTAACGTAAACGCTGTCAACAACCAATAGGTTTGCTCTCTCCAGCATCAAACAAGAACCGTCAAGCCAGGTAGAATGTGGTAAACATGGAGCAACCCAGGCAAGGTGTTAAAACATGAACAAGCCTTGCTTCTCTTGGACAGTTGAAAAGGAGGTGAAACTGGTGGAGTTGTGACATGACAAGGAATGCCTCTTTGGCATGTCCTCGCACTTGTTTACTCAAACCAAAATAGCACCAACCAAAAACACACACACACAATATCTTAATATTATGGCCTCTGTTTACCATTTTATTTCTTATGCTGAGACATTTTGGCAAACAAGCCTTCAACAGAGCGATACCTAAGGAGTTAGCAAACAGTTATCAAAGCCAAAGTATCAGTACAGATTTTTAAGCAATATTCAGGCCTACGAAGATATGTAAGGAACTAACTACAATGAACAATAATATTAACAAGACATTGTTTATCAAAAGGATACACAGATACATTGCATCATGGACCTCACTATTGAAGGTAGCCTTTGTGGTGGTAAAATAACATCCTGTAACTATAGATAGAATTTTTGCTCTTTAATAAAACTGGGAGTTGGCAAACTCAGTTTTATAAACAACATAAAACTGAACATCAGGGGAATTATGCCACTGCAATCAAATGTAAACAAACAAATGGGCCTGAAGTACAAACAATTATACACAACACAGCAGTAAAAATGGCATCATTTCATTTGCTCTGAAAATTGTTATCAAAAGGAAACAACCTGGCACAAGCCTCATTTATTTCAAACCCCCCATCAAGCCACCCCTGCTGCTGGTGTCTGTGCTCATGTAACCTGTGCGTCACCTTCTCTGTGAACCACAAAGTGTCACCTCCTCTGAACGCCAACTGCAGCAAAAAATCCACCAAATGGAACTGTCAGCTTAGCGGGGCAGCGAAAACAACCATCACTCAGCAACCGGGCTGAAATAAATGCCAGAATACACCTCCACTGACAGGAAAAATACAGAATAATTCAACCACCCAGTCTATAGGGGAAAAAAGGTTAATGTACCAGCTGAGAGGAAAAAATAAACCATGCATCAATTTGTGCTACATGAGAAAATCCTTGACCTCGATCATTAGCTGCTAAATTAAAAAGGAGAAAATGTGGGCTGTCGAAGATGAAGCATGTTTCTTCTCAAGGACAGAAATGGTGGAAAACAATGGCTGGTGCAGAGGGAGAGCGTGACTCTCCATGCTAATGATAGGAGTGCGGCAGGCTCAGTGGGCTCTCCGCCTCATCGCTACACGCTTGTCTGCAGCAGGTCAAAGGCCACTCCCACACACAGAGACAGACCAACACTGACAGACTGGCAGAGAAAACATGCTCCTCCACGCTCCTGCTGCACAACGTCTGACTGATGGTCAGAGGAGGGCAACTTTAACTGTTGCTGCTGCCATCAAGCCAACAGCTGGATATAGCAACACAAACCCACACATCTCTGAAAACCCCAAATCATCTGCAGAATGTTTCCTTTAATAAACAAAGTTTTAGGTTCACATTGTCTGGGACGTTTTGCATCATCCTCTGTACAACAGAACTGGATATATAAACTCTGATCCTGTTCCTGAAGAGAACTTGACACTAAAATTAAATACACCGGACTTACTTGATACTTCAGATCATTTGAAGCATGTATGAGTGCAAAGGTATTTTGTATGTTGTATGACTTACTTATCCAAAGCATATTTCCTACAGTAGATGCTGGTTGACATGCTTCCAGTTCAGAGAAGCAGAGAGGAGTACCAGCACTGAAGCAAAAATACTGCTGCACTTAGGGTCAGCAAAGGCTTAAGTGTACATTATATTTAGAATATTTTCACTGCTGTACCTTACTGTCAGATAGCCTTTTCTGATGGGAAAACCCTGTTGTACAAGACAAATATTGCTCTCTTCAAACCAACCACCACAAACTCCACAGGCAAAATCAGTACTTTTACATTGCAGAGCACAGGAGTTGTTGATCTACTGCTGCCTCGATCATTTAGTTTGTTTGTGTTATTGTGTGAATTAAATCCAAACTAACCTCATAAAACAGCAAAGTCATACCACACAAAATAATTTTGCCCTTTTACACTGGACAAGAAACCCACTAACTAATGACTCTGCAGTAGACGAGGATATTTATTGTCTCCAGCTGTGATCGGCAGAGATGTAAACACAACACCCAGGTGAACTCCTTTTTGGCGGAGGCAATGAAGGCTTGTTGCCTCTTTTGCCCCTTTTTCATGCACCCACTTGAAGGTGCATATTTAATGATGAAGTGCTCATCTTTACTCAATCGATTCAACAATTTACTTCCTATAAATTCTTCACAATAAAAGTCCCACATTATTTTGTCATCTAAAATTATTGTGAAGCAGCAAAATCGGGAAATGTTGCGTTTTAATGAGCAGTAACTTAACACAACTTGTATCAGCTGACAGTGAACATGAAGCAGCAACACAAGAGAGAAACTAAACTTTAAACTGCAGTGATTCCATGAAAGCTACAAAAGTACTGAGAGCTGAACATACAGACACTTTTAAAATCATCTTTCTGTCTGTTCTCTGCACACACAAGTTCAGTGTCGGTTTTCCAATGCACATCAGAAAAAAAAGAAAAGGTAAGAAGGGTCTACTGACAGTGAGAAAATGGTCATTTGCCTATTTTTAACCTGTTTACCTACATTTTCAAAAAAAACCACACATACACGCTAATTTTAGTGTAAAACTGGTATTACAAGACTGAAATTTGAATGAGAATTTTGCCTTTTTTCCGCTTGAAACATTAACTGATTATCAAAATAGTAGTAATATATAGTAATAGCAATAAATTTAATAATCGATTCAGCATCAATTAATCGCTGCAGCTGCTCCCTTCACCGGTACCTCATACAACCCTAAATCTGAACTATCCCTTAGTTATGCTGACTTTAAGTAGCCAAAGCCGCATTTTAGAGACAGTGAAAAAA
>JAJHUR010117517.1:1120-14496 GCA_027495735.1 Lutjanus campechanus | reverse complement strand
TCCCAAATGTGCCTTGAGGATACTCCTGTATCTATATTTTCCTATTTGATTCATAAAACACAAAAAGCAACATTGAGACAGACAATAAACAAAACAACACAAGAACAAGAAGTGAACTGTTAAAGTCAACTGTGTTAAAATCAGATTTTCTCACTTTTTCCCAACCTGCAGTTGAATGCATCCTCCCAGAACTCCTTGAGCACTGGAGAGGTAGCCACTTCAGTGGGAGACAGATCCAGCAAGAATTCTCTCAGACCTGGGATGACAGACTGCTGAATGCCAAATCCCATGACTCCAACACAGAAGCTGAACCTCAGCAAGTCTCGGTCAGTTGCCCAGGACTCACTGACAATCCACTGGCGAGGTGGAGTAGGCTTGCGTGACAGCTCCTCCAGCAGGATCCTCAGTTCTGTAGAGGCCACAAATGCTACAACAACCTTAGCTGTCGACCTGGACAAACATCATAGCAAATAATATTTTACCAATGCAAGTGTCAAGATCAAGATAAACATAACAATATTAGTAATAAATATAAGAAAAATAAATGTAATGAAAAATGATGCCTTTCCTATTTCCCACTAAAATTTGAAATATGTTTTGTCATATTTGACAAAACATTCTTGTGGTTTGTGTGCAGAAGGTCAATGTCAGCACAGGTGACAAAAGTACAATCAGTGATAGAGAAACCTGCGGATAACTTCAGCTACTCTCTGGATCCTGCTGTGTGGGTGGGTCCGATGAAAAGATTCAGAGTATTCCACACAGATCCCCTCCTTCTGTGCTGCCTCCAGTAATGACGCCATGCCATTATTGCCATAGTCAGAATCTGACCGGACAGCACCTATCCAAGTCCAGCCAAAGTGTTTTACCAGCTTGGCCAGTGCGTCAGCCTGGAACTGGTCACTCGGAATTGTTCTGAAGAAACTTGGGTACTGCTGCTTATTGGACAGGCATGCACAAGTGGCAAAGTGACTCACCTAAAGGTAAACAACAGTGTAATTTGTCACAGAACAGATGAATGATCAGCACTGGCCTATATTAAACATAGTTTGCCAGAAATTTAAAGTAATTACTTGAGGAATGTTAAAGGATCCGATGATGCGTGACATGCTGATCGATCGCGTGGACTGAGATTCACCAATAATAGCCATCACCATACCAGATTGTGAGCATTTGTCACTGGTGTAAAACACTGGGTCCAAACCATTTGAAAGCTGTAATGTCACATGCATTGCTACAGGCAATGAGGTGCATGAGTCGTGAATCTCATAACCGAGTTTGATGCCTGGTAGCAGCTCTGTGCTGTTGTTAATCTCCTCAATGGCGAAGACCATTGCACGAGAGAAGCGCAGTTCACGGGAGTCAATGCTGCACAGTGACACTCGTGTCACTATTCAGTAATGTAATTCTCAGTTATGGGCAATTACAGATAGCTGCAGTGCATCTGTGACTCAAATACAGGCATACATCTCAAAGTTGACTGACCATCAAAATTCAAAACGCAGAATTAACTGACATTTGAATGCATGGATAAATAATAGTTTAAAAAACTGTTACTTTTTCAGACTAATGCATATTTTTCTTAATTTTCAATACTACACAAAAACATTGGACAAATCAAAATATTTCTTTCCCCGCACAGTCTGACATCCTCATACTCATCAGTTCTCCCTCATACTAACCTCCCTGTGAACTTCAAAGGCTCAGGCATGGTGGTGTAGTTATACATATATAATATATAATAATAATATACAATATATATATATATATATAATGAGGACAATTCACAATTTTAGCAGAAAACATACAGAAGAAGCTCATAATTCCCATACAGAAATCTGATATATGGCCATATATTTAAATAACATATATAATATCGGTGTCCATATATGTCTTTCACCAATATGTGAACATATATCGGTACATATATCTCTACTTATATTTCTACATATTTGGAACATATATTTTAAAATATTACAAAAAATGGCCCTTTTTATATATGGAACATATATGTGGCACATATATGTATGGCATATTCAGCACATATATTTTTCAAACATAGATGTCACATATATTAGTTTAGCATCATGTTGGCATATGAAATAGCAATATATTGCTCATCATATGTATTTGCCTTGAAATATATGTTCTAAACAAATATCTAGACTACATATTTGCACATTTATTCTGACATACATGTAAAGAACAAATATTTAAACTACATATTCCAACAATTTTTTGGAATATATGTCAATTACAAATATCTAAACTACATATTTGCACATGTATTCTGACATACATTTAAAGAACAAATATTTAAACTACATATTCCATCAATTATTTTGGAATACATGTCAAATACAAATATCTAGACTACATATTTGCACATTTATTCTGACATATATGTAAAGAACAAATATCTAAACTACATATTCCAACAATTATTTTGGAATACATGTCAAATACAAATATCTAGACTACTTACTTTACCATATATTTTGAAATATATTTCAAAAGCAAATATCTGTTTTACATGTTTGCACATGTATTTCAGAATATAGGTTTCAAGCAAATATTGCAATTGCATATATGTACATATATCATAAAATATTTTGGCAAATATGTCACATATATGTACATACATGGCCATATATCAGATTTCTGTATGGGTTATGGACACTAAATGAAAGCTGCACTGCAACTGCAACCAAATATGCACAACAGAGATACCTGGCCACCAAAATTCAAAATACAGAATTAGATATTAGTCTAAATATCAGAGGAATTGTATTTGTATGACTTAACAATAGTCAACTAATCTTTTCAAGATGAAAATGTTTTTATTCTGTGAAGTAAGTTTTGTTTAAGTTTTCAATACTACACAAAAGTTTTGTAACATCATTGTAAGCACACCATTCAAATATTTCTTTTTCCACACAGTCTAACATCCTTTTATCCCCCACTTCTCCCTCTTACTAACCTCCCTGTGCACTTCACAGGCTCAGGCATGGTGGTGTAGTTATGCTTCACTGTTGGTTTGAAGTTGTGTATGGAGAAAACACCACCAATAATGTAGTCACCATCCATTGAGAATGCAGGACGACGAGTGGTACCCTGGAGCTTACACTTCACAGATGAGGCTTCGGTGCTGACCTCAGCACCATTTTTTTTCCCTCCAAGACCAAACCTTTGTTTCATGTAATCTCTGGAGCTATTCAAGGCAAGAGCTGAGTTCAGCTCACAAAAACCCAGACACAGGATCAGGCCAGTAAAGAGTGCCGAGATCTCCATCCCTTGAGTGTCTGTATGTGGGCATACCGTTTGTGTGTTTCCATTGATTGATATAGATTTTTAGACAAAAAAGTCCCTCCCTCTACTGTGTGTCAGCTTATTATACACCAGAGGGACGATGCCCTTACCTAATGGCCTTTTATGAACTCTTTTCTACTTTTGTAAAGTTATAATTGTAAAGACAACATATCTTTCTAAATTTGTACTACCGTACACACTACAGGTTACTTTACAGTTCAAAGTCTTGTGCCTTGATTCTCAAACTGTAGCTCCCTCTTGTGGTATGCGGAGGAAAATCATAAATATTTTTTTGAAAATTAAATTAATTTGAAAATATATAATATTATCAAAATAGTACAAAACTTAGAATGAAAATATATAAAACATATTAAATTCATATTTAAAATAAGTATTGTCTTTCCTTTATTTTTGTCTCAATATCAGCCTGCTACGTCGTCTGGTTCATGCACTTAGTCCGTGCATACTTGAGACATGATTAGTTATGAGTTGAACTGTGTCTCAAAAGATAAACAGAGGTAAAATGTACAGACTGAAGATGAGTGGTTCAAGAACACTGTGTTATGTTCTATAACATGGGTCACACTGTGATACAAGGGGTTTGCTGTACGTTGCTAGATAGCAGTTAAGGCACCTTTAAGAGACTGTGTGATTATTATGGGATGTCATGTTACGTGTGAAGCGCACGCAAAAGAAACAAGGAAATGTTGTTCTCTGAGACAAGAGTAATGTGAAGGCAGTGTGTTCTGAAGCAAGAACGTGTGTGCGTGTCAGCCTTATTACACACAACACACTGCAATTGTGGCTTCAAAGTGGAACCATTACGAGGAGGACTGCAGTTCAGGAAGAGAATGAAGAGGACGACGGCACTGAACCAAGCACAAGTGCGAGTGGGTACTCAAGAGGCACCAGTGAAGTGTCCACAGCACCCACTAGCACCAAGCAGTGCTACTGTAAGCAGTCAGGAAATGAGACTCCAGTTACCTCACATTTGGATTTAGTTGGCACAGGACAGAGGAAGAGTCAAGGCCCCAGTGTGTAGTATGTGGTGAAGTTCTCAGAACCAGCGCACCTCAAACGCCACCTTTTCACCAAACACACAGCGCTGAAAGATAAACCATTGGATTTTTTTCTAAGAAAGTGGGACGACCTGAAGCAGTTCAAGTTCACAATGCAGTCCTGTATTACATCCACGGCCAAAGCACAGGAGGTTTCTCTACCATGCCAGCCTCCATATCACGAAAGCCGGAAAGCCACACACAATTGGTGAGCAACTGTGCCTGCCATTAGCTAAAGAAATGACACGCATAATGTGCAGGGAGAAAGCTGCTAAACAGTTAAACTTAGTGCCACTTTCAAACGACACAGTGTCACGGAGTCACGGACCATGGCAGATGATGTTAAAAAGATACTGACTGAGGGCATTAAAAGAAGTCGGTATTATTCCCTCCAGCTGGACGAGACGACCGATATTGCAGATTTGGATAATTTGCTTGTGTACGTCAGAGATGAGTGTGATGGTGCAGCTCAGGAGGATTTTCTGTTCTGCCAACCACTGGAGACCAGAACTACAGCTAAGCACATATTCCAGCTACTGAACACCTTCATCCAAGAGAACAGGCTCGACTAGAAAACGTGTGTTGGGGTTCTGCACCGACGGCGCCAGGGTGATGACAGGCCGCCACAGCGGAGTAGCAGCCTGGATTCGGGACAAAGTCGGTGCAATGCTGAAAAAGATGGAGCTGTTCAAAATCAAAGTCAGGTCAGGTGATATTTCAGCTTTTCCCGCTTTGGAGAGTTTTCTGTCTGACAACGACCTGCAACTTGGGACAGGGACAACATCGCTGTGCACCTCATCTCCTCCAGACAACAGTTCAGGGAATATTTCCCAGTGATGGCCAAAGTGAACAACTGGATAAGAAACCCATTCAGCATTGAAACCTCTATAATGCCCAATGATTTTACTGTGCGCAGAGACAGGCACCCCTCTCATTAGGCGTATGTATGTTGATAATAGTCACTAATATGCTGGCCAATTCTTAATAACTATGAGAGGTTCAATGATCCCCTTTATCCTGCTATGTTGCTACAGGTTATATTTCTAAGTAGCCGAGTGTTGACAGTAAGGACACATTGGTCAAAGCGGGACTGAAAAACTGCATTGAGCCTAATAATGTTCAGCCAGGTGTGTGTTTTTGGTCCCACATGTGAAGACGGTGACAGTGATGACACCGTCTGTGTCATTCATACCGACATTATGTACTGACTTTTCTAATGTGAATGTTGATTCTTGTTATAGATTTGTGATTTTCTGTTGTGAGATATTTGATGTTTCATATCTTTGTTGCTAAAAAAAAACACTTTGGAATTTGGATTATCTCTGACCTAGATTATAAGAATATTTTTTGAAAAAGCAGAACACTTATGGCTCTGTCAGCCTACTGTGTATTTGTGAATGAATGAAATACAGCTGTTATTCTTAATGTTCTCGCTTGCTGTGTATGAGAGATAAAGAGGTGCTGCACCTTGTTAGGATGAGTTTAGGTGCCTGTTATAACGCTACTGCTTTGTACAGTGTGGCTGTGGCTGGCAACAATTATCAATAAATAATCCTCATATTAGGAGTAAACGTGTCTCCTTTGTGAACTGTCCATAGTTAAGCTAGGTAAGCCTCCTCTACTGTATGTTCAGGTTGGTCAAAATGGTGGTACTAGGAGAGCTCGATATTTTGTCAGGTGGTACACACTGTAAAATTGTTTGAGAACCACTGGTCTAGTGTGTAAGATTTAAAGAGACTTGCTGGCAGATGATGGCACAAATGGAATACAGTATTGATAAAAATGTTTTGATTCATGTATAACTGCCTGAAAATAAGATTTGTTGTGTTTTTAACCAAGAATGAGCTGATTCTGTCTACAGAGAGCACAGGTCTTCCTGTATGTGTCACCATGTTTCTACTGTTACCTGTAATGGACAAGACAAACACAGCTAAAGATAGGGCCTTTCACACTTAGTGGAAATTTAAAAGAATTTTACAGACTGGTACTTAAAGCCTAACAGACATTTATGTGATTCATTACCATACTTTGATATGTTTGAGGTACATTCATCAAAACACTGTGACACAACCATTTTTGTGGTGTATTTAGACTGTATTTAGCACATGTTTTCTGAAATAAAACAAGACTTGAAAGAACATTCTAAATATGACATTGATATATATATATATACATATATATATGTAATGTTAAAAAACCTTTACATGTAAATCAGACAGGTGAAGGCTGGTGAATATGCACAGCATAAACTCTATATTGCATGTTACAGTCTGAAGTCTTTTTACACATCAAATGTCTTGGGATTGATTTTTATTCATTAAATGTTTCTTAGTGTTCTTCTCTGGCTGAAACAATATAATGAAACACTTTGGAGCAAATATACACAGTATCAGTCCAAAACTGGAGGCCAAAATGGCAAATATCTCCACAGCCACAGTGAATTTCCCAGGAGAGCTGACATATGCTGGGATAAATGTGATCCAGACTGCACAGAATATCAGCATGCTGAAAGTGATGAGCTTGGCTTCATTAAAATTATCAGGTAATTTCCGGGCTAGGACAGCTAACACTAAGCAAAAGACAGCCAATAGGCCAATGTACCCAAGCACAGCCCAGAACCCAATAGCTGAGCCTAATGCACACTCCAGGATGATTCTCTCCTTGTATACGGTGAGGTTTTTCATTGGAGATGGGGGACTAATAACCAACCAAATTGTACATATTAAAACTTGAACAAATGTGAAAGACACCACAGTTACTCTTTGTTGTGAAGGACCAAACCATTTCATGACATTACTACCTGGGAGTGTAGCTTTGAAGGCCATTAAGACTACGATTGTTTTTCCAAGAACACAAGAGATGCAGAGGACAAAGGTGATCCCAAATGCTGTGTGACGCAGCTTGCAGGACCAGTCAGATGGTGCTCCAATGAAAGTTAATGAACATAAGAAACACAGAGTAAGGGAGAAGAGCAGCAGGAAGCTCAACTCAGAGTTGTTGGCCCTAACAATCGGGGATGTCCTATGATGAAAGAACACAGCTGCTGTAGTAATGGCCAGACAGGCACCACCAACTGAGAATGCAGCCAGGATGATTCCGAGGACCTCATCAAAGGAAAGAAACTCTACAGGCTTACGGAAACAAGTATCTCTCTTTGCATTAGGCCAGAACTCCTTTGGGCAAGGGAAACAATCAGGGGAATCTGAAAAACATAAATGAAAAAAGACTTTCAGCTGTAATGTATTTGATGTTGTAGGCATGCAGTTAGAAAGACAAACTCACCTGTAACATTGCTAATCTTTCCCTCTGGGCACAGTATACAATCATAACAGCAGATGGGTTTCCCTTTCTGCAGCACTTTACGAGTTCCTGGAGGACAGCTGTCACTGCACACTGACACAGGCACCTGGTACAAAGACGCAAAGGAACACAGACGTATTCAATTGTGCTATAGCTGTGTGTTTTCAAGCTGTCTTGAAACAATACTCACATGAAAATATGTCTATTGGATGGGTTACTGGTCTTTGTAACAATTTATCTTGTTTATACTGGCTGTGAAAAAAAATCCCTTCCTAATGCCATTTCTGTGGGACAAAATCCACCGCACTCGTAAAATGCATTCCAAAGTGCAGCTGAAACTAAAATTAGGAATTCAGGAATCTGACAAATAGAGAGTTATGCTATTGCAACACTAGTTCTATGAGCACCGGTGGAGCCGTCTACTGGAGTTCGATATGTAACAGCTGTCTGCAATCACACAGATGTATTCACCAGCTCAAATCATTCCAAATCAGGATGTGCCGTATATGTGTGACTCACACAATAAGGGAGCATCCTTGCTGTCTCTTCATCTCTTCACCCCTTCAACATACAATGACAGAGCGGCAGAGCTGTGCTAATAGATTTAAGGTTACAATATCATAACCTTCATTCTATCTCACCCCGGCTCAGCTCTCTACTGGACTCTCTTGGCACAGTGGATGGAATCCAATGAGATTACGCCTTGCTGTGATATATCATCAAACCCAACCCCTCTGATCTAGACTGGCTACAGGTAAGTCCTAGCTGCTCTTCTACCACTGTACTTTGCCTTTAACATGCATATTAAACTGGTTGGCACCATGGCCCAAGCTTGCAGGGGTCAAAACCATACATTCCTTCTAAGCTAGTTCTGGATATCAGGTGTAACACAGCTGACACAAACAGCACCTTTTCACAAGTCCTGAGTTGCATGAGGACATCCTGAAAATGAGTCTGAAATGTCCAAGAGAATGAACCTGAATGGACAGGGTGTAGACCACAATGCCCCTGTACATGTATCCTAAACACTCACCCTACTAAACAAAGTTAACACTGTCAAGCTGCGTGGAGTGTCCACAGACCACAGTGGGAATGTCTCTTTCTGCCTGACTATAGGTGTAGGAGATATACTCACAAAGCCACCTAGCCAGGTGCTTCTTGGATAGGGCTTCACCAGCCACACCATCTCAATAGCATGAGCAGCTGCTGAGTGCACCAGATGGACTTAATCAAACCCTCAAGACTGTTGGGTTTGGGTTTCAGTTCAATTATTTCCTGTTGTATTTTGATGAGAGTTTTCACAAATGTACCTTTGCTTACTTTACTTTGTGTGTTTGTCTTTATCCATGCCTCTCTTGATTACTGACTAGTTTCCTCTGCCCCTGATTAACCCACCTGTGTATTTAGTCTTTGCATTTCCCCCCTTTTTGTGCCAGTTTGTCTTAGTCACAAGCTCCAGCCCTGGCTTTTGTGTGCCTCTGTGTCTTGGGGAATTTGCTTGATTTATTGGACTCTGGTTTTCCTGCCTGACCTTTTGGATTTTGATTTAGACCTTTGTCTGTCTACCCTCCATTAGCCTTTTTGTATTTTGGCTTTGTATTTTGACTGTATTTTGAACTGCACCAGTTCTGCCTGACTGCACATTTTGGGTTGTCCTCTTGTTTTTCTGTTGCCCTGCTTGTCACATACGTGACAGCATGTATTTGCCAAATCCAGACCCAGCAGACTCTGTATCTCTCTTGGAGGAGCTTAAGGAGGTGTGCTGCAACTTTGTGAGATTGGACTTAGCAACCAAAGGCTTTTGGGGCATTAAATACAAGCTATTTGTATTTTCTTTGATTGGAAAAACTATTTTGTCATGCTTCGTAGCAAGGTTTGTCGTAGGCAACTGGACTTGATAGAGTTCTTGAAAACGTTTCGCCTCTCATCCAAGAAGCTTCTTCAGTGCTGACTGACTGGTTTGGGAGTTCAGGTATTAAACCTCTGTGTGGTCATTAACACCTAGATTGGCATGTGGCTCAAGCGCCCACCCTTCCATTGTGTGGGGGGAAGTGTGAATGAGAGTCGTTAAGGTCCCTGCCACCATGTGACTTGGTGGAGTCACATGATTTCAGGTGGGTATCCAACTGTCTGGGGAGTGATCTTAAGACTGCATTGTATGTGGCAGATAAATTATGTCTTAGACCACCTCCTCTGTTGAGAGATGGCCTTTCCAGGTTAACAAAAATACACTCTGACACCTGGGTCAAAATCAAGACACAGGAGGTTGAAGCCTTCACGGACCATATCAATGCAGTGGACAAAAACGTCAAATTCACCCGAGAGGATGCCGGAGGCAACAGTCTGGCCTTCTTGGATTGTGCAGTGCACATTGAAGAGGACAGAAGCCTCAACATCGACGTATACAGGAAACCCACACACACAGACCAATATCTCCTTTTCGACTCACACCACCCACTGCAACACAAACTAGGGGTCATCAGAACCCTTCATCACAGAGCACAGAACATTCCAACCAGTACTGAAGGTAAGGATAAGGAACAAAAGCACATCAGGACAGCTCTCAAAACCTGTGGATACCCAAACTGGGCTTTTGTCAAAACCAGCAAAAGAAATGGGTCTGAGAGAGAGGAAAACAACATCAAAAGGAAAAACATTGTTATTCCTTACATTGCGGGCGTTTCAGAAAAACTTTTTAACAAACATCACATTCCTGTGCATTTCAAGCCCAGCAACACCTTGAGGCAAAAGCTTGTCTACCCCAAGGACAGAACACCCAGACACAAGCAGGAAAATGTAGTGTATACCAGCCAGTGTAGCCAGGAGTGCACAGACCTGTACATTGGGGAGACAAAACAACCACTGCATAAGTGCATGGCTCAACACAGGAGAGCCAGTTCCTCAGGTCAGGACTCAGCAGTCCATCTACACCTGAAAGCTAAAGGTCACTCTTTTGAAGATGGCAATGTCCATATTTTGGCCAGGGAAGACAGATGGTTCGAGAGAGGAGTAAAAGAAGCCATTTTTGTTAACCTTGAAAGGCCATCTCTCAACAGAGGAGGTGGTCTAAGACATAATTTATCTGCTACATACATACAATGCAGTGGCAGGGATCTTAATGACTCTCTTTCACACCTCCCCCCACGTGAAACCCAAGATCCACACAATGGAAGGGTGGGCACTTGAGCCACATGCCAATCTAGGTGTTAACGACCACACAGAGGTTTAATACTTGAACTCCCAAACCAGTCAGTCAGAACTGAAGAAACTTCTTGGATGAGAGGCGAAACGTCTTCAAGAACTCTATCAAGTCCTTGATAGCAAACCTTGCTACAAATACCATGACGTGGATGACTGAGAACCTTCACAAACATATTTTGTCATGGGCTAGGCTTTTGGACATTCTGTTCATGACTGAGAATTTAGTAGTGAACCTCAAGAAAATTTTTCAGCCCTACCTGGATTCACCTAGAGACTCTTATGCTGGGTTGAGCATGGACTCATCTAGCCACCGGTCAGCTAGCAATCAGTTTGCTAGCCTCCAGCCTGCTTCCCAGATAGCTAGATTTCAGCATGCTAGTCTGTGGCCCACACCTCAGTCCACTAACATTCACCCCACTAGTTCCCTGTTTGTAGCTTGGCCTGCTAGCATCCAATCCTCTAGTCTCCAGACAGCTTCTCAGTCTGCTATAAACCAGCCTTTACTCAGCCTGCATTCCAGACAATTAGGCTCAGGTTTGTGAGCCTGTAGCCTTTCATTTCCTGAGTTGATTAATCCGCTACCTGCCAGTCCTGAGCTGGCTAGCCTGCTCCTTTCTTGTCCTGAGTTGGCCACCAGCCTGCTAGCTTCCCATGCAAGCTTCAGGTCATGAGACAGCAAGCCACCTGCCTGCCAGTCTCCTGTATTGGCCTTCTAGCCTTCAGGCAGTTCTTCTTTCCAAGTTGGCTAGCTTCCTGCCTGATTTGACCTTCAGCAATTCAAGTCTCCTTTCTATGGAACTCAGCTAGCTTTTCAAGATGGTCCCCACAAATAAACAAGGTCCATTTCATCCAGCTTCCCTCATTTTGTTACTATCATCTCTCTGCCACAGTTCAGCAGTTTTTCATGCTGAACATACTTTAAGTTTAGAAGATTTGTCTATTTCAGACTACTGAAGTCTCATATCTTAATTTTGGTCACCAATTTTACATGGAAGGAGGACTGTGGCTTTTGTCCCACATCTTTTGTGTTGGAAATGCTGGAGTTAAGAATGGGCTTCTTCACACCCTGTATATGTACAGGGGAAACACGGGCCAGAAACAGATCCACATCCAACGCATTTGAGATAATCAAATTTGGAATTTGAATACATTAAATGATGTCTTTTGGGCTCCTTACCTCTGTGTCATCCTCCATCCAGGTGTGACCGACCCCAGATATGAGGGTCTCTATAGGAACCCACAAACAAATTATCTCACAGGTACAAGGAGAGCCAGAGACGTGCATTCAAGTCAAAAAAAGTATTTATTATTAAAAAAGTGCAATGACGAGTGGCAGGAATAGACCTGAAGATAAAAAGAGGACAATGATGAGTTTAAGACGGTACCTTTAATGCTACACGATTTATAAATATTAACAATAGTAAAATAGTCAAACCAACTGATTACAAAAATAAGGACAGGCAGGAGTGTGAAGTGCACTACCTGCTAAAGAGGAAACACACAGGCAGGGTACTCACCGCGGGGAGATGCTATCGCCGAACCCAACATCAACCACCACGTGCACACCGTGATCACTGCAAAGTACTGCAAAGCACTGCAACTGACACTGCAAAAAATGAGGAAAGTCTACAAGCTAGCTTGGGTGCTCACCACACTTCAAACCTACCCCACTGCATGCAAAGGAAGGTGTGTAACCCACGAATACTCCCCGCAGATCCTCCCTCTGCCTGGCGAACAAACAAAAGAAAACAAAGTTAGTACTCGGTTGGTTCAGGTTCACAGTGGTGGAAGGATAAGAACACACAAAACAATAAAAGACAGCAATCAAACACAAAATGTTGGGCAGTACACAGCTTGTGACGAGCTGAGTTCACATCTACAACAATAAAAACTACAATATGTAGTCACTCCAGCTGGACCTCGTGGAACATCAGTCCAAACAAAGCAGCAGTCTGGCACTAACTCTGAAAAGAAACAAAGAAACCACAGCCGTTATATTGCCTAGTCAATATACCCCAGAGGGAGTAGCCCTCCTACATTACCATATCATTTTAAGTTACCTTCTCCACCTGGGGCAATGTGAGACACTGGCACTGCTGGGGCTGACTGGTCCTACACTGACTCGACAGGAAAAAGGTGAAGGCCGACCGTGTCCTAATGGGTTAAATGAAGTCCATCACTACTAATGCTGGAGTATTGTGAAATTAAAAACTAGTTAAAACAGTGGCCTACCTCTTCAGCATGAGCTACAGGGCATGCATCCAACTGGGTTGAGGGGAGAACAGCTGCACCACTAGTCTGAATAAAAGTACTGTTAGATCCTCCATAACATACCAAGTAAAGTTCATGTTGAAAATCTCCCTTACCTGCACAAACAATTCTGTCCCACCACACAGCTACCAGGCCTCAGACAAAGAGGCACTAATTGCTCTCACCTGCCCTTAAGAGGGAGAGCTCTGCCTAGCCCTGCCTACAAGGGGTGGTGCCCCTAACCTAAGTGCCAGCCCT